>PVJO010003658.1:0-120161 GCA_004026905.1 Hystrix cristata | reverse complement strand
CTCCAAGTTGGTTTGATATTTTCTTTGTATGAGGTCAGAAAAAGTTAGGTAATAACATTCTCCTTGGGAATGTCTGTTTCTGTGGTTTCTTCTGGGTAAATGTATTTCTTAGTTCTTATAACCTTTAGTCCTCCATGGTTATTTTCAAACACGCGGTCATGGTTGGATCTACTTGGTAATGTTGACTTCAGAGAGGGAAAGGTTAAAAAGAAAAAGGCTAAAAGAGAGACAATGGGAGAAGAAAGAGGAGGAAAAAAACAAACTTACAGACAGCCCCTCCAAAAAAAAAAAGAAAATGTTGGTGGGAGGACAGCAGAAGATAGTACAGTGTCACCAGAGAGGAGGCATAGATTTTATGTATGTTAATGGGTTCAGACCTTGCCGGCGTGCGGGCTCACTTCGCAGGCTTTGTCCCGCTGCCGGGGCCTCTCTCTCACCTGGTTGAAAAGTCCCGCGGTTACCAAGCACCTCCCCTCCACCTTCGTGTGTCCAGAGCGGGAGGGGGAAATCTCTCTGTCGCCTGGCAACGGATGTCGCAGGGCGGGATCGCTTTGCAGGCTTTGTCCCGCTGCCAGGGCCTCTGTTCAAGTCTTTTTAAAATTTGGTTATTTGTTTTCATGCTATTGAGTTGTTAAATTCCTCATTTATTATTGATATTAATCCTTTCTCGGACCTGGTCTGCAAATATTTACTCCCATTTCACAGATTACCTCTTCCTTCTGTTGTTTACTCAAGTATACAAAACTTTTTTGTAATAAATACAATCCCGTTTGCCTATTTTTTGCTTTTGTTGCCTGTGGTATTGGAGTTCTATGCAAATATCAATTGTCCATTCCAGTGTCCTGAATTATTTCCTTTATGTTTTCCTCTAGGAATGCTGTAGTTTAAGATCTTGCATCTAAGTCTTTTATTCATTCTGAATTTTTATATGATGTGGCCTGAGAGTCTAATTTCATTCCTTTTCATATGTGTATCCAGTTTTCCCATTTATTTATTGAGGAAACCTCCCACTTCCTATTGTGTTTAGGGTATTTTCCACTTTTTGGCTATTTCGAATAGTAATGCGATGCACATTTTTGTACAAGCATTTTTTTGAGGCCTCTTTTTAATTCTCTGCTATACAAAACTAGCAATGGAATTACTGGGTCATATGAAAATTCTACGTGTAGCTTTTGAGGAGTTGACAAACTGCTTTCCCACTCATATGTGGTATTAGAGAAAGGACACAAACTCATTATGCAGATGTGATCTGTGAATTTAATCGGTTAATTTGGACATTCAATTGTTTTTACAGCCCTACATTACACAACCATCAGGAAGAGGACATGGGGGAAGAAGACAGACTTCAGTGAAACCTGTGCCGTGCCTTCAAGAATTCTTCTTGTGGGATCAGGAGATGTGGAGCAAAATGAGAAACCACTTAAGAAAGGTAGAGATAAAGGAACATGAAACAACACTGAAATTTTTTAATGACACAATAGAGAAGAAAACCAACTGAAAAAGGATCAGAGGTAAAGTATGAGGGTTATACATATAATCTCTATTTCCCACGCTTGCAAATCTGCCAGCTTTCTGAGTCCTTTTAAGAACTCCACAAGGAAATCCACAGAGGCATCTTAATCACACTTTGCGTGTTCCCTGGTAGGTCTATGTTCTGTGGCTTTAGAGTTGGCTCCAAATGGTACCAGGCTGCTCTCCCAACGTTGTGCATGCTCTTCTTACCCCATCTAGTCTTTCGCCTCTGCCCCCAATAAAACAGAAGATAAATATTTTCTCCTTGAGGACATTAGAAAGTAAATTACACAAATTTGAGGTAAAGCTTTCTGTCTTTATTTCAGTCACTTTTGCTGTTCTTTCTGCATCTCCCAACTTCTAATCCTAGGAGTGTCCCAGGATTAAGCTCCACTCTTAGTCTTTATCTCTTCATACTCCCTACAAGTCAGTAAGATTCACACCTTTAAATGTGTTACATACACAGACAATTCTCAGTTTTTTTTTAAAAAATCCTCCAAGAGGGTCTTTCCCGTAAATCCCAGAATTATCTGCCAGCAAAGTCAATAATACAGATACTTTTCCATTTGGATGTCCAATTGAAACTTAAAATTTAGCATCTCTAACAATGAATGTGATTTTCCTGCCCAAACCTGCTTCTCCTTCTGTGTTTACTGTCTTGATGGGTGAACATTCACGTATCAGAGTTTAGACCAGGGATGGCGAACCTTTTAGGAACAAGTGTCCAAACTGCAATCCAAAACCCACTTATTTACTGCAAAGTGCCAACACTGCAATTAAACCTGAATACTGAGGTTTTCGTTTAGAAAAACTCATACGTTAACATCCTTTTTCTTAAAAGAAAAAGAAATTACACGCACTCCATAGTTTCGCCACCACTGATTTAGACCAAGTATTCTTTTTCTCAAACCCCATGTTCAATCTGTTAGCAAATATTGTTTAGTAAAAGTTTCGAATATTCCCCTTAGCAAATCTTCCAAAGGTGTTTATACTCTGCCACTTCTCCCCAAGTAAATTATTCCCGCCTCACCCAGATATTGCAAAAGCCTCCTAATAGGTCACCCTTCTTCCTTACTGTTTTAGGTTTCTGGTCACATATGATCTTATTAGTGAATTCTTTCTTCCCAAATAACCTTATTTATAGAAGCACCTCCAGCAATCTGTAATCCAGTCTTCAGGTTGTTTTCCTTTGTAGAACTTGATATTGTAAGATGAACATTACATTATGCTTATTTGTATCTTTCATTTCTCCTAATTTGGACCATAAACTTCAGAAGACAGGTTTTTGTCTGTTTCTGTCTTTCATTTTACTGTTTCACTGACATGGCCTAGAATAGTGCCCAGCACTTTAAGGCTTATTTAAATATTTTCATATGAATGGATAAGTGGTAATACAGGCAAAATCCTCAGGAAGTCTTCTAACGGATAGTACTTTCTTCAAATGACATTAGTAAAGTTACTAGGAAATCAATCATATCATGTATATTTAAAAGCGATTTAGAGCCAGAAGATATTCACAGACCAGGACACACTTGTATATCAAACTCTTTCGGGAAAAAAAGAAATCTCTCTAAAAGGTTTGGAATAAAGGGTACCTACTCAAGTTGATTCATGGCCTACAGCAGTATGAGTATAAAACCACTTTTAATCCTTTAGTGAAATATTTCTGGACTTGGTATCTGTAGATCGGGGTTATAGTTGCATTTCTGCGACACACCAAAGATGTGCTAACCAAGCAACTTGTTAATCCACTTTGAGCTTGAGCTGTAAATTGGTGATGACAATAGTAATAAGGATCTCATAAGATCATGGCAAGGATCAGCCTGAGATTACAGTCATGTTTTATTAAGTCTTAAATACTCTATATACAATCTTAGACAAAAGAATAAGGACAATATTTTCAAGCTAAGAGAAAACATGGAAAGTAATAAGCTCAACGTTCTGATTCTCTTACCAAAGGGTACTTCTTTACTATCAGATTTATTCAAAACTTGATTCAAAGAACTTTTCTAGCCTTTTGAAGAAACTACTGTAGACACTCTTAAAAATATAAAGATAATTTTCAGTTTACAAACTCAAGCCACCTTCCTTAATGGGCTTGACTTTCTCAGTTTGAGTCAATTTTAGCCTTTTTCCTTTCTTGTTTGGCCAGACTTCCGGTTCCACCATTTTTAAAATTATGCACAAGTGGCTAGAGCAAACACATACAGGACAGACTGACTGTTTCCAGGGTGCTGATATGGATCAGTCTCATGTCTGCTTTGAGACTTTGCTTAACTGAATGTCTCTCCAGACTGATCAAGTGGACTTTATTCTTTCTCTGTTATCACTACTTGCCATTGACTATTCTCTAAGTGTCAAGAGCTCTACTGGGCATGGTGTATTCTGGTCCTTTTTTCCTTTATCAGTCTCTATAAGCATTATAATCCTCCCATTACCTTGAAGAAAATTAGAACTCGAAGGGATAAAGGGGTGATAGAACCAGGCTCTCAGTTCAAATCTGACCTTATTGCTCCTGGTTTTGCGACCATGCAGGTTTCTTCTCTAAGAACTAAACTGCATTTTGTAGTCTCATGTGGACAAGTAGTTCCTTAAAGTCAGGCAGCCTCAAAACACAAGAAAAAAGAAAGAAAACAAAGAATACAAAGAAATGAGAACAGCACAAAGATTAGGAGTTGGAGGAGGAGGTGCTTCTTACTTCTTTATCAGAATGTTTCCTTGGACACAAGCCTATCCTCACCTTGACCTGAGTGCTTTAAGATTTTGAAGTGTGAGTGCAGTTATTTCCCTGGCCTCCTGTGGGCACAGAGTTTGATTGGAATATTGCTTACAAGTCCCTGTTCCTCCTGACTCAAAGTACATAATCCAAAAACAAAAAGTATTCTCAGATCCCCTCAACATTCAATAAATACATGTGATGAATGTCCCCTTCCTTGTGTTGCTTTAAGACTCTGGGTGAAATCCTACTGGGCTGCTTGCTTCTTTTGCTCAGACGACTCAGCATCCAATTAAAAGAATGAGAAGCCTTTATATATCATGGCCCAGCTTCTCACTGGCCACTGGTCTCACTGGTTGTTATTAATGATTCATTTCTTTTGACAGGAACAACAACATTTCAGAACTTCTTGGGTGGAAGAAAGTTGGCAGAAAGTCCACAGTGAGCAGTTAAACATTATATGAATTAATACCCCCCATCAATAGTTTAATGGATGAAATGCATTGATTGCTTTGAGAATTATGCTGAGGTCTACAGTAATAAGCAGAAATGTCTGATTTGACATCTTTTTTTTTTTAATATGTCTGCAACGTAATCTACTACCAATTATACAACAACCCCACCAAAGTAGTGCTGAGTGGTCCCACTACAGTAGTAACATGTTATAAAAGCTCAAGTTTCAGGACAATTAGCTTCTGGCTACAGTTTATTACCCCATTTGAGATTTAAAACATTTTTTTTCCATTGCATTCCAACAATGCTTATGTGTCTGGGGCTAACACTTTAAAACAATAATGGAATGGCAAATATCTGTCTGGCTGGAGTGTGCCCAAAAAGAATTCTATATTGGGGTTTAAAAAAAAAAAAGAAAGAAACCTCAAGTAAGGCAGAATGGATAAAACAAAAACAACTTATTTAATTACTCAAAATAACCAGGGCTATAATGTTTTACTAAGAAAAAAAATGCTTTTAATTGACATTATATAGAAAATTTAGGAAGTACTTTGCAGAATATGATCATCATTGTTCATCTCTTCCAGCTTGTATCTGGATGTCCCCACAAAACCTCATGCAGTCATAGGTGAGGCTTTTCAGAGGTGGCTGGTTCTGAAGTGTGTGATGCTAGGATTAAGGGTGTCCCACCCTGGATGTGAGTGTGACCCACCCTCACGGGTGGGGAAAGACTGGATAGAAAATAAAAGTCAGAAAGAGAGCTACTGTCCTCACTTGCTGTTTGCTACTTTTGCTGCCTTCTGCCTGCCATGAACTGTTTCTCCTTTGTGATGCCCCTCTGCCCTGCCACTCTGCCCCGGAGCCAGCCGACTATGAACTGTGACCAAACCGTGAGTCAAATTAAACCTTTCCTCCTTTAATTTAGGGTGTCAGGGATTTTTGTCTCAGTAATGAAAAAAATAACTAAGACATCATCTAAAGGCAATTTTCACATCAAGAAAACACAGCCCAATTGATGACTCATATCCATCCACCTTCTTGACCATCATAAGATGTCTTATCTGAGATACACGAATCCTTCTTGAGTTGATTAGTACTACACAACACTGGCGATCAGGGATTTTTTTTTATAGTGATGACGAGGGTAGAATTTCTATTCTGTGACCTGATACTGTCCTAAAACACTATGTGGATGATCTTCTTAAATTCTCCTAAATCTTATTTTCCTCATTTGTAAAAGTTATTTTTAATTTTAGTTTATTAGTACAGGTGTGGAGTACATAATGTTTATAGTCCTTGTGGGAAGTTGGTACGTGTACGTAACTCATCTCTAATTCCTTTTTCATCCCCTTTCCTTTCCCTCCCACTCCCCCTATCTCCTGACTCCCCATCTTCTTATTTGCAGTACACAGTATTCACATTCCCTGTGGGGACTTGGTACATGTACATGACACATTTTAATTCCTTTGTTCCCCCCATTTCATAAATGAAGAAATTGAGGCTTCCAGAACCTAAGTCATAAACAGTGACACAGGTAGCAAAGGTAGGACTTGGCTGGTGCTTCGGCCATCTTCTCTTGAAGCTTGAAATACTGTGTAGTACTCGATAATAGAGGTAATGAAATTGGATGATGCGAGTCATAGTGATAGCAGAGAAAACAAAGTCAGTAATAGGAAGGCTGGGAAATATTCTTCTTTATCTCTTACATATTTTGTTAAAAAACTCTCTTTTCTGGAATTCTGAGACATTTTCCTTCATGTTTCAAACTTCTATTCCCTCTATTCTGACTTTCATTTTGATTTTTTTACCCTGACCTGCTGTTTTTTTCCTCTTAGTCCTCATACTGTGGGACCTCATACTTCTTGGGAATATTAGGGAAATGAAAAGGCTGGAATGGAATAGGAAAGCACAGTCTTTCTCAGTTGATGTTCCCTAAAACAGTCACTTACAGATGCCTACTTGCAGGCTCTTAAGTGAAGTATGGGGGTCACTGCGACCAGACTCTGAGAGCCCTGTCTCCCCAGTCAATCCCATATTGCTTCACTGATGCCATCCTCAGCTCATGAGTTTTAAACTTCTTCGGATATTACGTGTGATTGAGTCTAAAGGGCAACCACATTAATGTGCTATTTCTCCTCTTGAGGCTGTATTGAAACATGGACTTTGAGAGCACACTAATATTAACATCAAAATCCCCATTTTATCCCTTGAAATGAAAAAAAAATTCTGTGAATTAAAATATGAATATCAAAAAAGTTATAAAAAGAGCCTATGCAGAATGAATCAGCCAGAGTCAAAAGAATAAAGGAAAAATGAAGAATGCAGTAGTATGGCATCAACCCGGAGCGTGTGGGGCATTATGAAGTGCCTGCTGGTATCAGCTGGGGACATAGTGTTTCTGATCCAGGCGGGTTGGCATAAGGGCTCCAGCAACAGTGAAGGATTCATCTCCTCCAAGCGGATGTATTTTCTTTGCCCTTCTTGGCTTGAGCTTCCTTCCAGCTGCAGGCTTGCTGCCCTCCCATCCTGGATGGCTGGAGATGGAGCAGCAGTTTCTCCCTCTTTTTGTAGTAGTGTCTCCCAGCCGAGATCATCGTTCATACACTAACATACAGCAGATAGATAGACAGACAGATAGACACGAGGAGCCATGTTTTATCAGTTCTTATTGGTCTGCACTTATCTGACCGTTTACCACTCATAAAATCAAAGAGTGAGCTGAACTTATTGACTTTTCTCCCATGCGTCTGTTCATTATTTTCAACATGTATCTCTCAAGTATTGGATATTGACACGTACTTATCAATATTTCTCCCAAATATTAGACTAGATAATTCCTTAAACATGAAGTCTTACATTGTTTAGTCAAAATATTACAAATGTCAGTTAAAATTCAGAAAACCATTTGTACTTGTTTAGCAAGCTGAATTAATTTAATAATGCTGCCTTGCCAAGCAAGGTATTATGTAACTATAATCTTGGCACTTAGGGAGGCTGAGGCGGGAGGATAACATGTTTGAGTCCAGACTGGGCAATTTAGTGAGACCCATCTCAAAATGAAAAAACAAAGAGGGTTGAGGGTGTAGCTCAGTGGGAAGGCCCTGGATTCAATCCCTTGTATAACAACAACACTTAACAAAAATAAAAATAACAAAAATACTATATTTATAGGTCATGCAAATAAAAGCACAAATCAACTTGCTTTCAAATATAGCTCAAACCAATATAACAATATTTAGTTTTTGACTCCCATCTGTGCTCAATAGCCTTGTACCAATAGACTTAAAAAAAAAAAAGTTTCCTCCGTGATCACAAATTAGCATTTCTGAGTTCCATGTTGGGATTTGTTTTCCATACTGAAATCACTCAGAATATTGATTTAATGTGTATTTCATAAGTATAAGCAAATTTGAAAATCCTCTAGACCAAAAGCAATCTATGTATTTGTTCAACAGACATTTATTAAGTACTTATTGTGGAAATATTTTCCCAGAATACAAAGGTCAATAAAAATGAGCTTCCAGACTTGAGATGTTTAAGTCCAAGGAGAAAAATGTGGATGTAAATGTATCAGTGTAGGAGAACTCTGGGTAAAGAATGTTCAAGTATGGTGAGAGATGACAGGAAGAAATGTGCTCAGTTTTTGGTTGGGGCTTGGTGGGAATTTTTGTTAGAAAAATTCTTCGTGGAATTGTGTGGGTTCCAGGCTCTGCGTATCAGTAGGGGGCCTTGTGGTGAGTCTCCAAAACCAAGTCTGTGTCCCTAGGCAGATAAAACTAGAAAGAGGGAGGACATTCCTACCAAAGGAAGTAGGAATGTGAAACTGTGTATCACATCTGGGCAACTGGAAATTTACCAACATGGTGGCATAGAAAAAGCCAGCCTGAGTCTCAGGGAGTCCTGGGCCTGGTAAGTGAAGATAGGCAGGAATTTTAGTTTCTCCATTAACATCAAAAATAGTGGCTTAATTCTAAACATACAAGGAAGTCAGGCAGGTTGCATGCAGTAAAACGAGATAACCATTTTGTTCAAAAACCATTGGCAAGACAATTTTACACATGGTTAGGTACATTTGCTGAATCTTAAAATCTGAATTTTAAACCTCCGAATGTTTTGTGTTTTCTCCTATAAGCATTTTTTGCCAAAATTATTTTGTGCGATAAATAGAATTATAATACTCAAATAAGCTCTCACTATCAAAATGAAAATAGGAATAAGGTTGTTCATTCTGTTACAATCTGCTCTCCATATCTAGATTTAGGCCCATACTAAATTACTTAAGTCTACTTTTCGTGACTAGAAAAACAGTGATCCAGTAGTCAAAGAGCACCTCTCCAGGGAGGTCCCAGCAAAGGCCTGGATTTCATTC
The DNA here is from genome assembly GCA_004026905.1 of Hystrix cristata. Taxonomy (NCBI): domain Eukaryota; kingdom Metazoa; phylum Chordata; class Mammalia; order Rodentia; family Hystricidae; genus Hystrix; species Hystrix cristata. Next base: position 111,111 of record PVJO010003658.1, on the reverse strand, counting down.
CTCAGACTTGTTTTTGATCTGGAGAGGAAGAAGAAAAGAAACAAATCATGCAGATTGAGAAATATAAAAATTTATTTGGCATATTATCTTCAAGTGAAAATGCATCAGTTCTGATGTTTTCTGTGCAAAAACTATTTCCCATCAGGCACGAAGCATGTTTTGGCTAGCTGTTATGCAGGGATTATTGCTAAACGAATAATAAATGAGAAAGACCAAAAGTGACAGACCTTCTGACTGACTATTATCAACTCTCTGAACCATTTTGAAAAGCTGTAGTGGGCAAATAGTTGCAAAATTTGTATATCATTCTTCAAGCGAGAAGAAGAAATAGAAAATTTCATCACACTGCCTTTCATTGGGGCAATATGGTAACTTCCTTCCGGTTTGCCACCTCAAGTCTTTCCTTATTCTAATGTATCCATTCTGCGTTCCCAAAGGACCTCATCCATTTGATGTCACAAATCTCAGTTTCATTGCCTTCACTCTGCAAGTTTCTCACAGAAGGCCCCTCTGATCTGCCAACTGTAAGACTGAAATAGCAAGGCCAGTTTCAAATAGCAAGATTCAAATAGCAAGATTCAAATACAAGGTGCTGTAAGGAAGAGGCGGAAATTTTTAGCCTTGGTAGGTCCTACACACGTAACTACTGAGTGGCCACTGTAGTTGATGTCTAACTTTTCAACTGAGCTTATTATTTACGGTTTTGCGCTAATTGTACAAGATAAGATCAATTCAGGTATAAAAACAAGTTCTTTTCTAATAGTTGGATTGTAATTAAACCTCAACTTGTTGTATGTGGAACACTATGAATAGAAATATTTCCAGGACATCCTGAAGTTCTACTGCTTAATATTTACACATGATTGCTTGGGGACAATTTGACTGCTTCCAAAGAGGAAAGCCAAGAGCTATTCAGAAGTAGAAGAAAGCACTCCTAACAAAAGTGGTCAGCTCAGTAGCTGTCAAGGGAAACGGACTTTGTTTTTGGTGGATTGCAATGAATAACTCCACTTTGTACGGAACAATGTACAATTGTTATTAAGAAGCAAATTGGATAAGGACAAAGAGATTATATGCTACTGGGAACTGGAAGAATCAGATAAAACAAGATTTAGAAAGTGTATTACCGTATTTCTAATATTTTATGACTAAGTCTATATCTGATTTAGTGGTGAGTTTAGTAAATTTTGAGCGGTGTAATAATTCTGAGTACCTGGGTCAGAGTCCTCCATCGCGTCCCAAAAGCAGCAAGGAAAAGATTCTCTTGGTTCTGTTGTGTCATCTTCTAAGTTATTAACTTCTGTTTTTAGCAACAACAGGGAACAGAAACAGAAACACATCACTTTGAAATACATTTCTCAAACGTTTTGGCCCCAGGACCTTTACGCTACAAAAAAAAAAAAAATTGCGAGTAGAAAATTAAAAATTTATATCCATTAGTACATTTACCACAGTAATGTAAATATTTCCATGTCAAAGTAACACATTTTTGGTGAAAAATGAGGGTTCTACAAAAAATAATGAGAAGATACTGCTGTTTATATTTTTAGAAATCTCCAGTGTCTGGCTGAAAATGAGACAGCTGAATTCTCCTATCTGCCTCTGTAAATCATGGTTTCTATAGTTTGTTTTGGTTGAATTACATGAAGAAAACTTGGGCACAAAAAGACGTGTCTTTGTAAAGGGAGAAATGGTTGAATTATCTTAAATAATTTAATGCAGATAATTGTTGGTATTTCTTCTTCCACGGCACTCCCAAATTCTAGCAAATGTAGTGTCCTAAAGTTTAGGTGTCCTGTACAGGGTTAAATAGTGTCATATGAAATTCTGTGCTCTGTTATGTTAAAAATCTATTGGATGGATGGATCAATTAGTCCTGAATAATTTTGTGATATCTTGCACTGGTCATATGAAGATTAGTTGTCCACTAATTTATTTGGGTTCACTAAGTCTTAATGAATTTCACTATATCAGATAACCATATTTGTTGTTATCATCACCGATTTCTTCAAAATAATCTTGAAATATTAGAAAACTGTCATGCTAATGGTGGTAGAAACAAATTTTTACTTGAATGCTTATATTTTATTATGGCCCAGAAAAGCTGCTTTTTGCTTTCTTTGAAGTAACAGATTTACTTCATTTATTTTTGAAAATTTCTCTTCTCAACACCAAGTCTAAATAATCACAATTTGTTAGCCTCTCTTTCAAGTAAAAATGGTCTTTATTTTTTTAACCGATTGGCTTAAAAAATAGAGAAGGGCTCTCTCTCTCTCTCTCTCTCTCTCTCTCTCTCAGCAGTAAGAGTGTTCTATCATACCTCTCATTTCATTACACAGATTGTTGAAAAGATATGTACCTACAGTTCTAGATTTAATAAAGTTAATAGTTTTTATGATTCTATCACATTTTATAGGTGAAACCGGCTTTTTTTTTTTCCAGGTTTGTACTAAGGAGCGAGACTTATTTTGTACCATCAATACAAACCTAAATACAAAGGGGAAAGGCAAATGGTGGCTTTGTACCATCATAAAGAAAGGTTTTGTATTCTCAGATAACTTTATCATAAAGAATTCTCAGATAATTTTAAGTGGCCTTAGGAACCTCTAGAACATGGATTCCAGTTTGAATATTGCAAAGCCATTTCCCAAAACTGTATTCTTCTCCTTTTTTTTTGTTTTTAATATCTGGCCAATTTATAAATGAGGTTGCAATACTGGCAGTTAATGATGTAATATGTTCTCTTAACAGATATTTTAACACTTACTGCAAGATAGAAACTTTAAATTTTTGTGATACGAATGAGTAATAAATTCATACAGATCCCTGATATCTGGTTTTGTGTCCCTTCTACTAAAGGTTTACATTTTTTCTAGGTTCAGTGGACACTGGACCCAGGAACCAACATGGAGGAACAACAGCTAATTTTCTGGTCACCACACCGTGTCACTACGCTGAATCAATTTGTATGTCTGTGAGTGATAATAGTGGCCTTGACTTGTTACACTAGAAAACTGTGTGAGGGTGATTCAAATCTAGTCATATGAAATTCTGTGCTCTGTTATGTTAAAAATCTATTGGATAGATGGATCAATTAGTCCTTTTAATCTGTGTATACCTTGTGTTTGGGGATCCTGCTTTCTCATGTGGCAGCTGGCCTCCTGCTCAGGTCTCTGTGTGAAGCTAAGCAGAGTCACTCCTCAGAGAAGGCACAGTGCGGGGGTGACAGGTGATGTCTGAGGCCAGGCCAATTTAAGGCTGAAGGACAAATACGGTCAGTGTCATAGACTCGGTTTCCTTATTCCCAGGAGATGGTTGTTTACATGACAGCAAAACGGTGCTCGCCAATCCTCTGGCTGCTTCCAGAGGGAAGACCAAGGGCTAGAAAATAAACTCTCTCCAACCCTCGGTTCAGCCAAATGCGGACTGCAGATAATCCAGACTGCGGTAGGGCGAATTAAACACCCTCGTTCTGTGAGCACTCGGAAAATTGAGGTTTCCAGGGAGGTGCCTTTGGCACCTTAAAGAACAGCCAAATTAACCAAGGGGGGAAAATATTGATAGTGACTAGTGACTAACAATTCCCGCAGAAGACTAATTTTAGAAGTAAACCTGGTGAAATCACACTGGTCAGTAAAAAGAAGGACTGGCCCAATGACCTAATTACCACTCAGTGGGAAGAAAAAGAAGCCAAGCCCTGGAAAATTGCGTCAATATTGTGACCTTTAATGGGCACCATTTTTAAAACTGCTCTTGGTTATCCTGAAAATTTTCCCTTTCTTTTCTGAGTAACCACAAGTTGAATGCCAGTTTTATATTGAATAACTATTAATAACAAAGTTTTTCAAATTTTTAGGGCAGTCACACCAAAAGTCCTAGCCATAAGGGTTAATTGAGTAACTAATTAAAAGAGCATTTGTGCTTCTCTTTCTCCTCAGACATTGCTGGCCCAGAAGCTGGTGCATTTCTCATTAGTAACACAGAGCCAGGATGGCGAGTCCATCTGTATTTTTAGGTTCCAGCTATCTTAGAGGTGCAGTTTTATAGATTGCTGCATCTAAAATGCTCTAGTAATCGCCTCTATCCTGAACACGTATTTTTATTTTATTTTATTTTATTTTTTGAGCAACATTCTACTGAAAAAGTGAGAAATGGCCAGATGTATTTTCCTCAAATTTCAGTGTGGCTCTGTGGTCCCAGGTCAAGACCCACAAAGGGAAATTCATCTAGTTAAAGAAAATGTGAATCAGAAAGGCAATGAAAATTAATTAGTCTGTTTATTTGTTCAATCAACAGTTATATCATAAAAGCCTACTCTGTCTTACTTGAAGGATAAACTGGTGAATTAGGTAAGATAGATGCAGCTTGCCGAGACTTCAGGTACTGTAGTCACTCAATCAATAGTTCTTAGTTTAATTTTATTCATTTATTTCTGCTGGTGAAGAATTTGGTAAAAAAAAATATAAATAACAGGAGAGTTATAAGAATACTGACCTAAACCCAATCTTTTAGCTAAAAGGCGGTTTTATTGAAATATGAAATGGTAGGGGGAAATACAACTTGGAATTGTCAGACTGTTTCCATAGCTGCCCTTCATCTTTCGCCCAAAGCCCTTCATGGAGGTATCGCTCTCATCAGAACTGAAGCACCCTTCACACAAAGGAAGGACACCATTCTTGCCTCCCTCTCTCCCGGCTGATTAGAAGACAGTGGAGCTTCTCAGAGGGCCTGATACTCCCCTCAGCTGCTCTGTGTAAAGTGGACCCTCCAGCTGTTCTCATGGCTTTGCTTTCAATTCCGCACCATCACCCTGATACCCTTCTCTTTGACATCTGTCTTCCTCTCCCACAAGCACCGGCAGCCCTTTTGGTGGAAGATACCTTTGTCTAAGCAGAAAGGCAGTGTGCCCGATTTCAGAACATGTAGTTTGAAGTCTGAAGCACCTTTCCAAGTGTTTATCACAGTGCCCATTGTTGTGGTCTGGTTTCACAAGCCAGCATGGCCTTCTAATTCCTCAGCTATCTGCCTGCATTTGCAACAAACTTTTCTTCCAGCCGTTTTGAATGGTGGAGACCCAGCTGAAGATCTCATTTCTGGCCCTATCTTGTTATTAGCAGCACTTCTGAGACTTTAGAAACACAGCAGATCATTTCTATAAAATCAGCTATCTCTAAATCTGCCTTTTGAATAATGTCTAAATTTCAAGTGTTTTAACTTTCCCACAGCTGTTCATTTGTTTTCGTCTCCTAAGTGAATCAAACTCCTGACGCTTTACCTCCCCATCTTTTGTGGTCAACATCAAGAGAGGCTTCTCTTTAAATCGTATTTTTCAGGAACTAAAGCTGGGGGAATCCTCTGGTAGGTTACCCAAATCCTCACGGTGGTGAGTTAGAGGCTCTTTCCCCTGTAAAAAGTGAAAGCTATTTTCTCTTTCATCAAAACCCTGGATCAGATTGCTGTGGCAGAAGCTCACCTAGAGCGAGAGTGTAATATGGCCTGGTGACCCTGATTATCTGTCCATACAAGTTGAGACTACCACTGCTGATTGGGGACATTTCTCGCCATCTATAATTAATTCGCCTTTACTCCAGATAGTAATTTAATGACAATAAGAAGAGATTTTCACTTTACTCTGCACACTGGCCACAGGTGTGGCTTTGAGTGTAAGGGTTATGAATACATGCACCAAAACTAATTCTAAACATTGAATCCGCAGGATTGACAAAATTCACCGTTCCATTGAATGTTCATTCCAACAAGCGGAAGTCAGCAAGCAACCTGCAATCAATAAACAGGAAGATAATTTCACCTGATGATACTTTTTAGGTAAAAAACAAAATCAGATAATGGGGTTGAAAGTATGCAGCTGGGAAATGGGATGGAGAGGACAAAGAACTTTAACTGGAGGGTGGGGTGGAAAAGAGTTACTTAAGGAGTGAATTTGCGATGGAGCGGCAACAGACGATGAGCGGGCACTTGACAGGGATGTTTTGAAGAAAGTGGGAAGGAGGGAAATGTGAAGCCGTGAATCTGGAGGAGAAATAGCAAGAAAGATGAAATGGCAGCAGAGTTATGGAAGGAGTGAAAAACTTGTAGGGGAAAAAAGGTAGAAGATCATACTAAGGATTTAGGGATTTTTGGTCCTTGGTCCTCAAAGCTTAAATGAAATCCTGTGAAATTTCTCTCTATGATAGCCTCACTGTTTTCCCTATAAATTACCATCTCTAGTGAACTGAGTAACTGAGAAACTCCAGATCAGCAATATATCTGTTGTTTATTAGTCCTGTAGTCTCTCTTTATCTCAAAGTATCTAATTTAGACTCTTGGGAGCTACTGGCAAGGCTAGGATCCCAGCCTACAGCCCATGGACTCCATTTTTGGTCATATATAAACCAATTTCAAACAAGTGAAACTTTTAGAGAACATAGAAATTTGTTCATAATACAGTGGATATCGGGAGTCTTTCTGTTTCCCATTTCCACACCACAAAAAACCAAAACAAAACAAAACATTGTTCAGCGAATATTTCTAAATTCAGAGTTGAGGATCCAGGGAATTGATAACCAGTCGTTGCTAAGTTGATGGAATGTCCTTCCCAAGATAAATTATGGGAGAACTGGACTTTCTTCTTTTTCTCCCCCCTTCCTCCTTTCTCTCCTTCTTCTTGGGATATAGCCTCTACCTGAATATTAGTGACACATAGATGTGATCGAAAGCTACCTTCATGCTGGTAATGGATATAGTGCTGCCTGCCTAAGACACTTGAAATGGGAAATTATGAGGTTCCTAGCTATGTCCTTCTATTTACCACAAGCATCAACACACTCAGTATTGAATGTTAAGATGGACACTGCCAAGCATTGGGCCAGACAGGGATGGAAGATCACATTCACAGGCAATAGCACTGAATTTCTAAACTGTGGTTGAGATGTCAAGAACACAAGGAAGTGTGAGCATTTTTCCCCTCAGTGTTCAATTCATTGATCTATTCATAGGTGGCTGCAAAATAACAAGGCACATCTCAGCTTTCCTCCACAATCCCCTTCCAAGCTTCATTTCCTTATAAGCTGTCCCTCAGAAGCTGTGAATAACCATGGACATTTTTGTCCAGTTTGCTTTATTTTAGTCCCACCTGAATTGTGCCTCCAAACCTTTAAAACTTGTTTTCGATAAGAAGGTGGCAGCTTACCTGTGGGTATCATGAGATCTATTGTCAATACAGCATTTAGATTTTGTAGCTCACATTTCTTACTAAATGTGGTGTGACCTTCACCTACAAGTTTTTTAGATGCATGTTGAGCCCAATTGAAAGAATGTTCCATAGGTTTCTACTCTCATGCAGTATTTTGTCTTTCAATTTGAATTTAATACCTCAAATTAGAAAAAAGTCAATGTTATTTATATGTGCCTCTGTAATCTTGAAATAACTGTTTATTAAAGGAAAGATAGAAACAAACCCCAGATACATTCTACTTTGTATTACATTAAACCAGGAGCTCTCAACTGCAATCAAACTTGCGAGCTAAAGGAAATTGTGAACGTAGATACATTTTTTGGCTGCAACAGTTTGAGGCGAAGCATGGGAGACACCATTGACCTAGAGAAGGTAGAGTCAAGATGGCTGATAAACATCTTCAAATTCAAGAACAATGTTCTTTGACACAGAATTAATTCTCTTGGAATGTTGTTTGCACTCTGGCTGATAGACCCTGTGCTAAGAATACATAATTTCCAATGGGCCGAAATACTGAAATTTTGTTAAATGGTTCGTTAGCTATTATAAAGATTTCAAATGCTATTTTTTATACTTAAATCACTCCATCGTATTGTTGCTTGCATTTCCAATGATAAAATTCCATTACATAATACAAATCATGTGCTTTCTCCAAGACAGCTGAAAATTCTTTCCCAGCTAATGAAGCAGTGTAGCCTAAATATGTTCACAAGGTTTAAAGAAGTTCTTGATGTGCTAATTAAACCTAAGTTGTATGTAACCACAACTCACACATATACTAAAACACCACGTTTGCCTCAATCAACTTGCATTAAAAATTATCAATAACTCTTATGGGTGATGGCAAAGAACCAGAACAAATGTGGAGAATTATAGGATGAATCCCAAAACTCTACAGTGTCTACATCCAATTATTTTCTAGCTCTATTTGCCATTTGAAAAGCAAACAAAGTAAACAAATGAACAAAGGAAAAATTTCCTATAATTTGAGTCTGCCAAAAACTTGTTTGTAACTGTTACCATGACAGAGAAAGAGCCTCCTACTTGAAATTATTTTCATAGGTATTGTAATTGAAATATTTTACACTACTACTAGAAAGAAGAAAAGAAGGGAGGGAGGGAGGGAGAGAGGAAGAGACAGAGAGAGAAGAGAGAGAAGAAGAAAGAGAAAAAAGAGAGAAAGAGAGAAAGAAAGAACTTTCAGTAGTAGAAACATAAAACATAAAATATCAGGGAGATAAAACATAACATTTACTATATGAATGAGTTTGGGGGTTATATTTTTAAAGAGGTTGAGTTAATTTAAATGGTATAATTTTCCTTTATATGTGGCCCTGTAATAATTAACAGCCCAAGAGATCTCTGTTCAGGGCACAGACTTCTCAAGATACCACCAGAAAAGCCTCAGTGATGTTAGTGACTATTTCTACCTCTTAGCACGGTATGCGCTGCTTGCTGTGAACACTGAGTAGTCTGTAGTGTTTCAGGGTTATGGCTGAGCCTCCAGAAAGAGAGTAGACAGACGCAGAAATGGTGGCATTCACGACTTACTGTTTGTGACAAACTATTTTCCCCGAAGCAGCTTCCAACCTCCTATGTGGATCTATTTTCCTAGTAGTCATCTCTCCTTCCCTCAATGTATTGCCTGTGCATGCTGGACTGGTTTGAAGTGTGAAGGTTAATACACTGGGTGTGTATGTGGGAAGAAGTCCACACCACTCTCTAGAGGTTGTTAATCATTCCGGTTGTTATTTCAACACTGAGAATGTGGTTTGTTTCAGAGAGTTGAGCTTGCACACGGGAAGCAGGCAATGATGGTATCAGGCCCAGCTATGTCACATCATATTTTATGCCAACAGGTACGTTTCACATTTATGAAAAAGTTACCAGTTTATCACTTCATTGCACATTGCTATGCAGATGATTTCTATATGTGACAGTCACTTGTTTAATAAATCTTTAAGAAATGGGTCATCTAAATTGAGTGAATTAACTTCTAGTCATAAGCTGTGTGTACTTTGCCATCAGAAACGGTTTATCCTATTGCCTCAGTAGTGCTAACAAAAGTAACAAATAACCTTGGTATTAGTTTTGTTAGGTTTTTCTCCTTTCTATTCCTGGAGCATCCATGCAAAGACATATCTTTGGCAAATTATCTTCTGAAATTAGCCTCACTCTTCTGACGCCAAACTTATTTCAACATAAACGACCTAAACTGTTTCACAAAGTATTGCCCATTACCCATGAGGCAGAGGGATTTGACCCAATTACCAACTCTCAGTTCCTGGTCGGATATGCTTTGTATACATGACATATGCATATTCTTTTCAGAACTATTTTGTTTCTTCTGTTTCTAAAAGTGCTTTCTTCACCCTTCTGTGTCAATTCCTCAACAATAGGTTTCCTGAATTGCCCTATATACTGTTTCTTTAACCTCACATACTGTCAAGTACCTAGAAGGAAATGATCAAGTTGGACTTATTTATATTCCATTCCAAGGAGAATGAATTAAATGAAGGGGTGGAAGGACTGGACTATGCTAATAAATAGTAGCTTCTTGGTTAAATTATTTTAGTAGTAGGATGAGTGCTTCACTTTGGTATAAAATAGAAATTTTAACTAGAAGAGTCATTGAAAATTTATAGCTCTATGCAAAATCTGGGGAAATTACAGTCTAACTCGTACCATAAAAATGTGAACAAGGGATTGGGGATTTAGCTCAGCGGTAGAGCGCTTGCCCAGCAAGAGTAAGGCCCTGAGTTCGATCCTCGGCACCCTCCAAAAAAAATATGAACAAAAATACCTCATGTGACACTATAAGCTGAGAATACAGGCCTTCATCTCTCCTCCCTACCACTTTTATGACTGGATTCATTCATGGACAAGACAGCTTCTTTGAGATACTAACTCTTCTAGCATCAAACCAAACGAGAATGATTAAGTAATGACAGTAAAGTATTTGTGAACCAAATACTTTGAAAATACTTGAAAATTCATAGCGGAATACTGCAACAGCACTTCTGGATATTTCTGCAAGCTTACCACTAACAGTAAAGAAAATGTGACGTGTAGCACCAAAAGGAAAATATTGGAGGAAATGGACCCTGTATCACTCTGTGTGTGTTTGTGTCAGGAAAGGTACTTTTAACATCTTTTTCTAAGACATATATATCTTGAATTTAAACACGATTTGGCATCTTAACAAAATAATTTAATGAAGAACTTACATTTTTCTTTTTACTGTTATTCAAGAATAAGACTCTCCTACACATGATCCTAAGGCATATTTGATGAATTGGTTTAGCTGTTACTGAGGATTTAGAGCCTTTCATTAGTGGCATGGTTTGTGGAGCTGGCGTTGCAAGATTGGATAGGTCCCTCAAGAGGCATCCTACTGTTATGAGAAGAGTAATGGGCAGCGTTCTAGTGCTGAAGGGGTGCTGATGTGAGGGCGAGTGTGGGATTATAATGGTGTCACTGCACAAGGAATCTGCTGCTCTTTCCTGAGATCATGTGTTGCCAAAGACCTTTCAGAAGAACAATGTAGTCAGGAAAATTTTCTGCCTCCTGTCTGGGCTTTTGGATATAATTCGGAGGCTCAGCTTTACACACTGCTCTTTCCAATGCTAGCTAGTAGAGTGTAGCAACTTACCTGCTATTTTCCTTGGAATGTGTCTATTCAGACCTGACTGCGGAGAATTTTGAGGAAGGATGGAAAAAGATGGAAAGTAAGAGGAAACATAATGAAAACAGCCAACCCAGTTGGTTCTATAGCTCGCAAACATATACAAGAGCAGACCTGAGATGTGGGCTCCTATTAACTGGGTTTCCCAAGTCTTTTATAGAATTGGGGCTCAGAACACATTTTACCAGCTACTTAATAACAATATTAGCATAAGTTTGGCAAAGCAACCTCAGACATAAAATTTAAGAATGAGTTTTTCTGGAGCATAAAATTACAATTGTTTTGCTAGTTAAAGGATAAAATAAATGTCTATTCAAGCTAATTACTGTCCAGCTTGTGATTTTTTGTTGTTGTTTAGCATGTAATAAATTCAACTCATTTTATTGTAATGGGCTATAAAACAGTCACTATATAATATTATAAATCCTGCAAAGAATTAAACATTGCACATTTTTTTCCCTGGCAATGTTCATTTTAACTCACAACGTCTGTAAGCAGTGGCTAAGAATTAAATAAGCTGAGAAAATTAAAACCATCCAGTTCAACATCAGTTTTACTTTGAGATTTAGGCAATTTTTAGAATGTGGATTTTAGGTGATAATAAAAAAAAAAAAATCAGGACATTGGGAAACGAAATGACACATTACTGGGACCAGAGAGTCATTACCCAGGGCGCTGGCGTGGCAGAGTGGACTGCTGAGAGGGGCTGGTGTTGAGACACCAATTCATACAAACAACTTTGGCCGAGTTGTTCCTGGTTTTCAGTTGGATTGATTTGGATTGTGAGGCTCTTAAGGGGGAGCAACTCATTCCTGTGTGCCAAGGGCTTTCTTGGTTTTACTCTTGAAAGTCCTGTAATGCAAAAATCTTGAGGAACTGGGCAAATCAGGATGGTTGTTCCCTCTCAACAGAAAAAACAAGCTTCTTTGGAAGGAAAATGCTTTAAATGACTGACTCCATGGTCTCTTTTGCACCGAGATATGCAAAGCATGCTCATCTCTTTTAAGATACCAGAAATTTTCAGCACCTCCCATTAGTTATTTCAATGTAATAGATTCTAGAAAGATTTTTTTTTCCACCCCAGATACTCATCCTCTGCTCATCTCTAGAGGCTCAAGTGCAGGTTGGACCTCACATTAGAAGCATCCTTCATAAGTCACTTTTCAGGGTTAAGTTTAAGTGGGGCAGAGTCCTGTGTTATCTAGCCATCCCAAATGACAAAGGACACTTTTGTGTTCAGTGGATGAAATGGATAGTCTCACACGTTTCAAAGCCTCTCCAGGCTTTGATGTAGCAGTACCCTTGGGAGAGGGTGGAGACTGGTGAGATAATCACCAGGACAATCATTTTTATTTCAGGTCTAGCATACAGATTTTATTATGTAAGCGTATTAGGTTTGCCTGAAACAAAACCTACTGTCAAGCACCCGCACAACACCAAGTCTACACATCTCTGCTGTAAGGGCAGACTCCGGGAGGTCATGAGAGGCAACGTGCAACGTGCCGTTCCTAAGTCAGCTCACCATCGAGGCGTCTGTGCAATCCAGGGTTACAGCACGATCAACTGTGTACCAATTATGCTATTACTATGCTTCATTTACTATACACACATGAGAACCAACGTTTCTCTCCAAGACGAAACTCAGATCAGGCTGCCACAGCCACAAATCACGTATGACTGGCACGAAAGAGCCTCAGAAAAACTGTAGCATCCACGCATGTACCCACAGGCATGTCCTTACACTTCCAAAACCAAAACAGTGAGGTGGGCTGAAGGCAGGAGGGATCCATGACAATCAAGAAGACCCACAGAGTCATGGCCTGAAAGTAAAATTTTGCCAGCACCGGTAGAGAACTGACATACAATCTCACCTGTTCACCTAGGAATTTGTCTTTAAAAACTTGAAAGGCGTCAATATTATGTCCTCACAATGTCAGCTTTGAGTTTCAGTTCTTTTCTCTGAACTACTTTACTCTTTCTTTTTTTAATCAGAGCACCAGTGTCTTTGTTTATTCCTAGTCCTACTAACAAATCATCGATTTCTGCCTTTGTGTTAAATTTCCAATCACTGAAGACACCGTAAGGTTATTTCCCCCATACTGATCAAAAGTGGAAGCAAAGAGTTTTGTGGAGTAGAGTTTCAAACATCAATTAGGAGATGAAGCAGAATCTATCGGGTCATGAAGATTTCCTGCCGCTGAAATCAAGTCCTGAGTTCTGCCTGCCCTGAGCCGTGCACACACACTCTCACCTTCTGAGAGTACAGGTGCTGCGCTGAGGTCGCCGGGCTCAGGTGCCCCAAGTGCTTTTCCTTTGATGAAGACAGATAGGCCTTATTTTGTAACTGAATGAAGGAGATGAGAATGAGATATTGCGTGTAATTATTTGTGTCTCAAGGACAACTCTGATCCTGTAAATGGATGGTGGAATTGGGAGAGAATATGTGGAGCGTATCAAATATACTTTATCCTTCAAGTTCTATCTCACTTTTTTAAACACTTTTAAGAGTTAGCACTCTGGCTTCAATAAGAACATTACTGAGATAAGAAATATGTAGCTTTTCTCAAAAATGTTAGAAAAATTACATGTAAAGAGACTGGTTCCAATGTTATTAAAAGGTTAAAAATTCTGTACAACTTCCCGGGTCCAAGTCATCTAATGGGATAATTCAAACCCACTAAGTGAGATGTGTGTGTGTTTTCCTAGTATCAAATACTCTTACTCTAATTCTCAGATCATTCTTGTGTGTACTAAACATACATATGCCTGTAACTAATAAGTAAACCCAAAAGATTAGAATAATTAGAATCAGATATTAATATGCAGTATTATATATGTTTAAACAGAGCTATAGTTTAAAATAGATTAAAGGTTTTAGAACACTATGCCACAAAATTTGTATCTTCCTTTGAAAAGCTAGCATTTATTGAGTACCTAGTTTCATACTGAACTAAATGTTTCATATGAATGGCCTCACTTATCTTCAAAACAACCATATGAGAGATGTACTAATACTGTCCCTTTTTTTTTTTTATAAATAAGGGAACTGAGGTTGAGGAAGGAGATTTCCTCAATTTAGCACTATGTTGGTTTCATTAAGTACTAACATTCTATGATTAAAGAACATCTATGTTTTTGTTGGATGTCTGAGTAAAAAAGTGTGAAGATGCAATTTTTAACATGTATGAAGTGATAATAGAAAAACCAAATTCATTTCACAAAATTTCCAGATCAAACATTAAAATTTACCAACAACAATGCAATTTTAAGCGTACCTTTATCTATGAAATGAGACAAAACACAAAATAACATCTTAATATTACTATTCCAGTTGACCTAAGAATATAGAAGTCAGCTTTTCACCATTAAAGTATGGAGATCAATTTAGGTTGATTATATCTACCTGGAAAATCGTGCCCCCAGAGAAAGATGTATACCTGATAGGTGCCTTATAAGCATTAGGCTACGAGACTAACGAAATGAATTGGGTCTGATCTATTTCTTACTGAATTTCGAGCTACTTGAGTCCAGCCTTTGCTGAGAACAGGTCAACTCGGCAATAGCAGGCTTGTCTCCGGCCTATGGCTGAGAACGTAAAAGGAAGAGGGTTATAACGCCCTCTAGGGGTATTTTTTAGAAAAACCTTCCACAGTTCAATTACCCCACAAAAGAAACGCTGCTTATTTCCAGCCCAGAGGAAAAAGAAGGTGCAAACATATGAGCCTTGAGAAAAGCCACACAGACCTCCTACCTCTTATGTATGCCTTTACCCAACTCCTTCTTGGACCTGTTCCATTGGATGTCTTACAAGGGCTCTAACTGTATCAACCCCTCAATTATTTTATTTTATTATTAAAAAAAAAGTTTACAACGTGCTATTAATTTTCAGCTGCGCACTGTTTCTCTAACCTTTACATTCTAAAATAGTTTTTAATGGTGGATGAATTTCTATCCTTGGTTGCCAGAATTCATAGACAGTGGCTTCCTCCATTCTGTTTCTGAATAGGACATGATGTCTGAGACAATGTCTCAAATCAACACCACAACCTTCCTTGCCACAAACTTTTCATATAAAGCATCAGACTATCTTTTGAAGAGAAATAAGTTCTTAGGGAGAGAAAAAAGATGGGAAAAATTCATGATTGCTGCAAGATCGATCAATAGTTATTAGTTGCTGAAAATAAAGCACAGAGCCAGGTAGTCAGAATAAAAGAGTGTCAAAGAGAGTTAAAATTTAAGGTACAGGATATATGTACATAAAGCAGAACATTAATAAAATTATTATATTTAGCACAGTATTTAGTTCCTTGCTAAATCACCAAAGGCAGTTTTTATTGTACCCATTTCTTATAGAACAAAAAAGCAATTCTGAAAAGATACATTTTCAAGGTCACACAGTCAGTAGATGCTAGAGCAAAGAGTTGATCTTTGCTACCTCTAACTCTCTTTCTTTTGCTGTGTCTCATGACAATAACCTCTGTCTTCCAAGAAGGTATAACTTAATCTATATATTTGAAGATATTACTTAGTCTGTAATATAATGGTACAAAAGAGAAGAGCATCAATTATCAGGCTTATAATACCATCGAATTAAAGTACCACAAATATATGGGAGAATAAAGTCCAGAAGGAAGTAAGAGCTCACAATGTTCTTGGGTAGGGAATGGTCATAGAAGGTTCTAAAGAAAAGAGGGAAACAAAATTACCACTAAAGATGGCTGGAAAAACTGGGAAGAGAGAGATGACGTGGGAAGGTTTCAGGATGAAGAGGGAAGGGAAAAGCAAGAACTAATTTATAAGTTATCATTTTCAATGTATTATTGCAGATTAATTTAATCAAGTTGCTGTTCTCCCACTGTTCTGCAAAGTGATTTGAATTGCAACTAGAGGGAAGAGATCAGATGAGCAAAAGCAGTAATGAGTTGAGTTAAGAATTTCTCAGTTTTAGTCATGCGAAGAAGCAGGTACCTAGGGAAGGTGCTACCACTAAGAACTATGACTAGTTAAATAAAGATGTGGGGATTTTGAAAAACGGAAAAAAGTAATTGTCAGAATACTGTGTAACTGAAACATAAAAATTATGAGTAGACACCAGTTAAATTTGGCCTATTCCCAGTTTTACTTAAGGATACATTTTCTTGAATATAGAATTTAGCATATATCTTCACAGTAATTGTTTTGTCTCCCTGGGATAAAAGAGTCTTATAAACAAAGGAAGCGTATTTTAAGAGGTGCTGGTGGCCGGGTCTCAATGACAAACACGAACAGGAGGATGACCCCAACTGGTCATACGCAGTAGTGCAGAGTGGACTTTTCATTAGTTTATGCCAGAACACCCATGTACACGGTCTACAGGGGTATATAGAATTAGTTCAAAGCTAACCTCCTTTCCAGCTAAAAACATAAAAAAGTCACCTAGCTCTTCCCTCCATACATACTTATAAATCTGATATTGTAAGTTGTTGGAAGCCAAGTTAGTATGATAGGCTTGGGAAAAAGTCTAAGAATGATACATAATACACGACAGTCAGATACTCAAATTGTTTTGTCCTTACAAATAGGGGTAGGGAAAATATGGATTAACATGCTTCTAAGCAGAAGGTCAAAATCCCCAACTCCGCAGATTTCCTCTTTTCCCACGTGGAGAAGAAATACATCCTTCTTATTCACACGACGCACAAGGAAACGGTAAGATTGGTTTGGATCTGCAGAACTGGCAGGGCACAGTTCTCCAGAGAGATTGCTTTATTAACTTTACCAGGTCTAGATATCTGCAGATTTAAACAATATAATTCTGCTTCCTCTCTCTCATCTTCAAATTTTAGTTTTCTTTCATTACCAGTTTTGTAGCCTTGATTTCCTTCAGATCATGTCCTGAATTGTCCCCTTGACCATATTGACATGAGCTAAGAGAAAAGTCAAGTTTCAGGCTTAGTATATTTTCAAGAATTCACTTTCAACATCTTTTTTACTTTAGTTTATTAGTACACATGTGCAGTATGTTGTCTTTACATTCCTGGTGGGAAGTTGGTACATATCTTAAATTCCTTTTTTCATCTCCTTTCCCTTTCATCTCTCCCTGCTCTACCCATCTCTTGATCCCTTTCCCTTTTCTTTTCTTTTCTTTTCTTTCTTTTTTTTTGTGGATTTTTGCAGCACACACGACCAGAGGTCTGCCTCACAGAGACAAAGATGAATGCAGAAGGAAATTCAGGCTGGCAAATACCAGTTCCACCTGTGTTGGTTAATAAGCAAGACTCCAGTCCAGCCAGCAGTCCTCTGGTTGCTGCCGTTTCCATGTGTCCAATCAGTTCCCTGGGAATTATCCCAATAAAAAGAATACAATGTGTCATTTCTCAGTCAGCCAATTAAAGGGCCTGGGCAGGAGTCCCAGAGCTAGAAGCTAGTTCTCACACAGGAAGCAGGGTGGGGCCACATTGCCATGGGCCTGGAGGGAATATAAGAAAGTAAGTAATAGTGGTTCACAGTGGGACTTGTTCACAAAATAGGAGGAGTTAGTAATATTTCAATATTTCTTCTTTACAAGAATGTCTTAAGACAAAACATTGGGAAAAGGAAGCAAAATGACTTGGCTAATTTTACCAAAATGGGGAATTTGGTTTATATAGTTATGAAACAGTTTCTTAGACTATGTCCTTTGAGACACTAAGCTGTTCAGTATCAGAAGTCTTGAAACTATGGGAGAAATGCAAATAAATAAGTGGAAAAAAGAACAAAAGTTTTGTAAGTTTTATTTCTGGTGTATTGACCTACTATTTTATTGAACTAGTCAGTAGAATGAATAGAGTTGACAGAGACCCTCAAATTCTCACTTTTGAAAACTGGAAAAAATTCTGTATTCTCCAAACATTTAGAAGGTGACTATTTCTACTATTTCTAGCCTCATGATTGCCATGACCAAGAAAAGTCCTCTACCATATAAATATATATAAATATATATATATAAAAATATATATAATATATATATATATTATATATATATATATATATATATATATATATATATATATGCTGTGCTGGGGATCAAACCCAACACCTTGCACACACCAAACAAGTACTGTACTACTGAGCTCCATTACCAGAGCTGTGCATTTTTTTAATCCAAAGACATTAAAAAAATTCTAGTTCTACTATGACCACTTCATTAATTCAAAACATGAAACCATCAGTATCAACCAAATCCAACACTAGTGTCTACATGTGTCTGGAACAAATATGTAATACATGTGTTTCATGGCTTCTAGGATGGACTTGCTTTTTCCAAGGCTATGTGTCCAAAACTGAGATGAATCTAAACATTGGTGTGTTTATAAAACATCATCTAATAAGTTAATTATTTTAAAACTTTTTAGCCTTAAATCAATAAATGTTGTATTTTACAAATTGATGGCAGTTGAGATTAGATAGAACAGAAAAATGGGTTTTAAGTAAACTAAGTGGAGCAAAACTATCCACCCACCAGGGAAAGAAATGTACATGTGAAATACATCCCATTACTCCAGGAGAACATTGATATGATTTAAATTAAGTAAAAAATACTGGAGGACTATAGAGTGAACAAGCATAGAGACTCCAGTTTAGGCAACTAGCAAAAAATTCCAGGAAGAGTTCAATTTAAAATGCTTAGAAGAACATATAAGGGCCCTGAATCTTGAACCCTTTTCATGAGAGTCCCAAAGCCAGTGTGCAAAAGAATCAACTTAAAGTAAATTGGTAAATTAATCCAGTTGTTCGCTTTTTTATTATCTTACTTGAACCAGTCCTACTAATGAGATAAATTCAGTTAAACCCTCCCACCCCAGGATACGCTGATCCACCCTAATAGAATCCATTGCCTGACAATTATTCTAAATAAACAAAACAGTGATGTATTTTAGGAACTTTTTTATTTTAATTATTCAAAATACCTTCATGCCTGGAAGTGATTTTATTTATGAAAGAAAAAGAATCCAATTACATCAATGTTTTTAGCAGATATGGTATTTTGCCCTTAAAATGTCTTACTATTGTTCAGTGAATATCAATCATCAAGTATTAGCTGAAAACTGAAAAATTGTGGTAGGCTTATTAGACACAAGGTGAGATTTTGGTGTTAGACTGGAGTTTGAGTTCCAGGCACACTGTTTACCAGTTGTGTGACCTCAGAAGCCTTTTTTACCTCTCTGAGATCCGGTTTCTGCTTCTTCAATCGTGGGGCTACTAATGCTTACTGCATCAGATTTAGTTTCAAGCAAGTAAGACTCTATTGTGCAGTGCCTACAGCACACTGTCAATAAATGGCAGTAATAATGATACTTTTTATTATATTCAACCCTCTGCTTGAGGACACCATTAACAGGACCAATTTACTCAAAGAAGTGGTTTCTCATTTCTTTTGCCTAGCACAAATTAAAGTCTGAGCATTCTTACTCTGTCCTGAGACAGTGCCTAACGTGACTTGGCAAACCAAAGATGGGTTCCGATTTTATTAGCTGAACAGGAAATTTCTGATTGATTTCACCTCCAAAAGACAATACTGTGTAATTAGCATGTAACAAATGTCAACCTTTGTTATTGCTGGAACTGACAAGCCCTCTAAATCTCCCTCCTGCTCCTGGCTTTCATATGCATCAATGCAGTTTTTTTTTTTCCTTCTTTCTTTCTTTTCACTTTCCCATAGCACCTCCTTGTACCCAGTTCCCTTTGAGTGATGTTGGGAATGATTTCAGTTCAGCTCTTCCTGAAAGTCAGTTATTTTGAAACATAAGGAGACACAGAGAGATAAACACCACCTACTTGCTCTGTTTTGGGTGGCTTGGTGCCAGGCATGATGCAACCCGTGAGAAGCTTCATCAATAGGATTTTTTGAGGATTCTTTGTATTTGCATATTGCGGTAATTAAGGGATTGCTTTTTCCCACAGAAGTAATTTGTCTAAATTACTTAAAAGACAGCATCTCTCTCCCTCTCTCTCTCTCTCTCTCTCACACACACACACGCACACACACCCCCATACCCCAAACCAAACCAAACTTTTCCCATTTAAAATTATGATATGACAGAGAACAAGGGAATGTGGATTTAAACCCACAGCATTTAAAATTGGGAGTCCTGGTCAGCACCCATAAATCCCCAATTAGACCATGTGCTAATTGCCTGATCACTCAAAGCTTCAAGTGTTCGTCTTTAAAAGGATCCCATAAGATCTCTTTTAGTTTTGCTGTTTAGGTATTTTGTGACTTTACTTCATATCGAGAAATGCAGCTAATGAAGGGCTGTGCAAGTTAAGAATCCTCTTCCAAAGTATGCTTGGTGTGGAAGAGTGGCACACACTAACATGCGGGTCGCCATGTTTTTCTGTAAAGAAAAAGATGCTACCTTTGTCTGGGGTATGTAAGACCTGGTTCCATGCTTTTCGGTCAGTAAAGAGAGACTATCTGACCAGGAACTGACTGGTACTATGGCTGAAAATAATATCTTCTCTGACAAAGTAGCTTGTATCAACACCAAACAGAGCACTTGACATTACAGAATTCCAGTTGGGTGACTCAACTATTGAGTAAAAATGACAACTGTAACCAAGATAAAGTGGAAATGCATTTATTTTTATTCATGATTATTCACTGATCACAGTCACTTTGCTCGTCTGTAGTCCACTGTTAACCATTTATTCCCCTCATTAACTACACACACACACACACACACACACACACACACACACTTCTCATTCTTTTTGTTTAGGAATTGGCTTTCATTTGTGCGTTTCTGCTATAGATATTCATTGAGGCTTTGGCAAAACATTCACTAAGGAACTAAAAGAGATACTAATGGTTAAGAGAAAGACCCAGTCTCAAAGAATTTTAGTAGTCAAATAGGAGAAACAGGCAGTACGTATAAATACCCAGGGTACAAAGCAAAGAAGAGAGATTGGAAAGCGATGTGTCAAAGGCACGTCCATTTTGAGATAGGAATGCTAGAAGAGCAAAGCATTTCAGTGGTTTTTGAAAAGTCTTGATGGAGAAGGTGGCATTTCCAGAGGCTTTTGGAGGATGGGAGAATTTGGACATAAAAAGGTAGGGTGGCTGGGTGTGGTGATACATATCTGTAATTCCACCTACTTGGGAGGCTGAGACAGGAGGATCACAAGTTTGAGATCAGACTGTGAAACTTAATGAGATTCTGTAAGAAGAAAAGAAAAGAAAAGAAATGAAATGAAATAGGGTTGAGGATGTAACTCAGTGGTAGAGCACCCCTAAATTCAATCCCTGATTGCATAGGGGAAAATAAAATGCAGGGTGGAGAATGCAGTCCATTCAGTTAGCTCCACCTAAGCAAATCATAAGGCCCAAAGCAAAGAACTCTGGCTAGAGCTGAAGCTGAAAGATTTTAAAGAAACCTGGTGAGGGGGCTAATTTTAATGGTTATGTGGTAGCCGGACCATAGACAGCTGGAAGGACTGGAGAGAGAGTTAGAAAAGTATAGGCTAGGTAATGGGAACAATAACAATATCTCAAGCCAATACTTGGCAAGTATTAGCTTGGCTGGCTCCATCTTACATTTGCATCTGTGCAGTAAGATCTTTTCAATTGAGTAAAATCTTCTTTCTTCACTTAATCTAAAGTCTACTTATATGCATGTTACTCTCTCTCCCATGTTTTATTGTTCTGTATTCTACTGATTAAAAAATTACATCTGAAATTGTCTTGATTGTATGTTAATGTATTTATTGTCTTGTGGCACCTTTTCAAATGTGAATTCCAAGAGTAGAGGGGCCTGGTCTTTCTTGGTCACTGCTGTTATCCAAGACATGGCGTGTTGAATGAACTGAAATATGTTTAGCAAACCCTCCTCCTCACATCGATAGCTGATAGCCATAGCTTAAGATATACATGTTTTCCCTTTGTTTATACTATCTGCTTAAGGGAACAAAAGTAGTTTCAATAATAAAACTTGGCTGCAGACAGCCTGAAGTAGCAGCCTCTCCAACTACTGTAAGTTACAACGACGCCTCTCCCAGATGTTGTTGGTGCATTTTTTAAATTTCCAACTACAAGTTAAACTTCTCATGTGTTCCAAAACCACACGCAAGTGGAACGTTAAATCTGGGGGTGGGCACGTCTGTGTAATTTCCTCCATTTCTATAAGGTTTTGGTGGCTTATTTCTCCCCTAGGCTACAGATTAGCT
Source organism: Hystrix cristata (assembly GCA_004026905.1). Taxonomy (NCBI): domain Eukaryota; kingdom Metazoa; phylum Chordata; class Mammalia; order Rodentia; family Hystricidae; genus Hystrix; species Hystrix cristata. The sequence continues at coordinate 89,008 of PVJO010003658.1, read as the reverse complement.
TAACAATTGCAAACCAGCTTCAGAGGTTTGCCCTTAAGAAGAAAAAAATATCATGATAGCCTGTTTGAACAGGTTCTACATGGTGAAAGTCTCTTTGTCTTACATTTTAAACTGTTTACCTAGCTTCTATCTATCTTCTTTCCTTTGGATCTATGAAAGTCATTCATATATATATAACATTTAGTATTTGAAGACTCCACATTGGCAGACAATCATGGATTGAAAATGCTGGGGACAAAAACTGCCTCTGTTTCTTCTTGTCATTATTCCCCAAACAATAAAGCATAAAACCTATTTATGTAAAATTCACACTGCATTAAGTGTGATAAGTAATCTGAGTTTATTCAAACTATATAGGAGGATGTGCAGAAATTATAGGCAAATAATATATCAATTTATACAAGAGAATTGAGCATCCACAGATTTTGGTTTCCACAGAGAGTCTTGGAATCTATCCATCTGTCCTCTCTGGATAGTGAAGAATGACTATATAACCTTATACTGCGTTGCCATTATGCTTTCCCCAAAATAAGTCCTAACTAGAAAATGATCACATTAAAAACTAAAAATAAAAAATGCCAGCTCAATCACCTTGCCTTACCTGCCACGACAGACTAGGCATTGAGCAAGAGAGCAATGAGGTATAATATTCCACATGACACTGGCCGTCACCATGGTAATGACCAGCACTTAGTTTCTGGTTAGGTCTTATTTTCAGGAAAACGAGGCATCAATATGTATTTATCTATATCTACTCTTCTTCTAAATTAACACAAGAATCAGGAATCACGGGACACGAAGCTCCGTTCTGTTTTGATGTACACCAAGTCTGATGTGTGTGTGTGTGTGTGTGTGTGTGTGCTGCTTTAATACAGATTCCCAAAGGAGGGGGGAAAAAAGTGTAGTGTAAATAAGCAAACGACCAAATGACTTAGCAAATCCTTATTTAGCTGGCCTCTGGTTTTATTTTTGAGAACCACTTTTCTTGTTTTGATTTGAAATGATGCCACCAAAACATATTACAGAAACATTGCACTTTGCAAAACAGAACAAGTCAAACGAGCCTCCTCAAGGGTAAACAGGACTCTTGTTTGGAAGAACTGTTTTTGAGAATCCAAATTAAACCAAATGGCATCCTCTTAAAGAGTATGCATGTTCCCCTTAAGTGCTAACGCTATAATATGTTCCTGCAATTCTTTTTTATTCCAAACATCCTGGCGAGGCTGTGGTTTTTAGGTTGTTCAAAATATAAATGGTTTTCACTCATCGAGTAAACATGATTCTGGAGCCACTGGTGATAACAGAGGGCAGCTATGTGGTCTGTGTGTCGCAGGATTTTAGCATCGCACAAAGGAGCCAGGGTTTGGCTTAAACCAGTTAGCTGCCAATGTGCGGGTAAAGATGGGCAAATTCTCAGCATCTGTTTGCCAGTAATTAGTCAAGTCTGTGTTTTCCCACCCTAAGTACACTTTACTTAAGTGTTTGTACCATGCCTTCCCTCACGAACAGTGATGTTTTAGTTTTTGCAAACCATACTTTGTGATGGCCACACGTTTTGAGGTGACAGTCCACTGGTTGAAACATTACTTTGTCATTAACCTCTCAGAAGGTGAGTTACGAGTAGCAAGTCCAGGCAGGCATATTTTTAAAACAGCTTGATTTATCTTTTCTGGATTGGTCCAAAATGAAAATAGTATGCTCTTTTTAGCATTTGATCAAATCCAAGTGCATCTGGACAGTCAAAAGTTTCAGAAGTTAGTCTGTTTCACAAAATCCCATCAGTAGCTCTCTGTTTTATTTACTTTCCATTGGGAAATTAAGTTCGCTTGCCCACTACTTATGATATCAACCCTCAAAATGAAGTAGGGAGTAGTAAGCATTAATTTTCCTTCCTTCAGGAAAGATGGCACCAACCCGCCATCCCCTTCCCCATACTCTTGACAAGCACAGGGACCTTGGCACAGTTTTCTGAGAACAGGATGTGGGGAAGCGTACAGCGATGAGCTACGTAATTCAGATGGCTTCTGTCTGAGGCAAGCTTAGTCTAATTCATTTACATCTGATTGTCTGAAGCTAGTTTAACACGGAGCAGTTAAGTCAAAATGATGGGAAATACAATTTCCAGCCACCTTATCAGAGACTACAAAAGATTTTGCCTAGTTTGTAGCTCTTACTGGCCCTTTGAGGACAATATGATAGGAAAGGAAATATGAGAAAAGACTAAAAGCCAAAGAAATCTGGTTCCTTTAACAAAGAGAAAAAGGTACACGTGAGGGAGTGTCACACCTTTAGCTCAATACTTTGGAAGGTTTGTATAATTATTCACAAACATTTGGACTTTCTCTCTCAGAATTGTTCTTAGATTCTGAAATACATTTCTCAGGTGTTGAAATACGTGAGGGTGGATTTGATTTTGGCCATAGTCAATAACATTTCACAGCTGGGGACTCCAACTTGGTTCCCCAAATGAGTCACAGCTATAAAGAAATGGAACTAATATTTTTATGTGGGTTTTTTAATGTGCATGTTTCTAAAAATCCAAGAAGGTTTTGAATCTAGACATGTGAATGTCCATGGTTTATTCAGTCAACATCACTGACATAAATACAGAACTTCTCTATTCTGCAAGAACATTTCAGCTCAGCTTGGGTAGGCAAAGCTTTAGTTATTATCCTGAGGGGTGAGAAACAAAATCCACTGTAGTATACTAGCCTCCTGTCCAGGGGGAGGATGGACTTAGGAAAGGGAAATAGTAAATGAGATAAAAAAAGAAATTAGAGAGCAAGAAAGAAGATAGAGAGATTTGATGACTTGGTGTGGTGCTGGGAGAGTGAATAAAAAAAAAAAAATACAATGATCCTTTGGGTGTAACTCAATCATCCGCTCCCTAGCAGGCCTCCCATGATTTGGAGGATGGTTTGTGTGATGGTTAATTTTATGTGTTGATTTGCCTGGGTCTGAGGGTGCCCATATATGTGGCCAAACATGATTCTAGGTGTTTCCGTGAGGATGTTTTGGATGAGTTTGACATTTAAATGGATGGATCATGGAAAGCAGATGGCACTCCGTCATGTGCGTGAGCTTCACCCAATCAGCTGAAGGTTGGAACAGAACCAAAATGCTGGCCTTTCCCTGGATGCGGGAGAATTCTTCCTGCCTGACTGCCATCAAGCTGAAACATCAGGTTTTTCCTGCCCTGGGACTAGACATGAAACATCGGCTCTTCCTCTGTTCCAAGACTTCCAACCTTCAGTCTGGAAATACCCCATCCCCATCTGTTTTTCTGGGTGTCTAGCATGCTAACTGCAGGTCCTGGGTCTTGTCAGCTTCCACAATTAAATGAGTAAACTCTTTGTAATACTCTCTGTCTGCCTGCCTGTGTCTCTCTGTATATGTGGTATAGCTATACATATGATAAAACTGTATCTCTACTTATAATGCATAAACACATACACACACATCCCGTTTGTTCTGTTTCTCTGGAGATAGCTGACCACAGCAGTTTGGATATCCATAATGATCTTGTCGTCCGGACTTTTGCTGACCTTGCCCTTCATAAATCTCCATCACCATGTTAATGAGTCTTGACAGATGAGAAATTCTAATCCCAGTCAGAAGGTGTGGGGTGGGGGGGCGGCTTGTGTGTGCAAAGATCAGGACGGGCAGCAGCTTTGGGCTGCATTCTGTGCCCAGGGCTCCCGGGATCAGCACAGTCAGCAGGTGGCTGGGGAAGGACATCTGAACCGGAAGAATCCTCTCCTTCCTCACTCTCACCCCTGCACCTCTATTCTGTTGGGATCATTACAGATTTTTTAACTCTAACTGTGGACACGAATGCAGCTGCTCTTTGTAATTGTTTGTGAAACTGAGTTAAAGGGAGGTTGTTGTGGCGCTGCAGGTGCATCTATGCTGTGTAATTAGCCTCATTTCCATGTGAATGTCCGCAGTTATGCGCTGCTTCCAGAGCTGCAGCCGTGGTCCTTACACTTACGGTCAATCCAATTAGACAAAGGTTCCCACACTTAGAGAAAAATCAGGACAAACCACAAGGGAAGGCCTCTCTCAAGAAGGTCTCTAGTTAAATGTCTCAAAATAAACAACTGTGGCCTAATTAATTGTATGGCGGGCCAAAGGAACACACCAAGGAGCTACTTATGTGTCTGGAGCCCAATCTTAGGAAACTGCTTAATAGAATCTCCTTTTGTTCACACTCGCGGTGGCTGGGAGATGTGTACACATAGACGAAGGCCTGGTGGCTCTGGTCTGTATGCTCTCGGCATAAATTCTGCTTGCCCGGTGAGATAGTCTAGGGCTTTATATTGGTTATTTTTAATCCCTTTTAGGTGCTCAGCGCAATTAGAAAAAAGAAAATCCGAAGTTGGTCAAGCTGGCTTTGTTTTCCATGATACTTTAGCAGAGATGTAGCCAGAGGGCCCCATCGGAGGATATCATGTTCCCCGGATGTCCCAGACTTGTTAACTGTTTCCCCGAATACTCTCTAGTGCAGCAGATTGGACCTGTTGCTTTAAACATTTTGTCACAGTCCAAGTACTAGGACTGTTCATCCTTTCACCTAAAGCCTGTCTTTAGTTCCTTAGAGATAGAAATCGTATCTTGAAGTTGTATTATGTTTCCAGAGATGCCTAGCACTGTGCCAGTGACTTCCGGGAGCCACACAAATGCTTGCGGGCATGACAGAGAGGATGGAAAGAACTACTCTTTCTCAACTAAATATAGGAATAGATGTGGATTTTAATATCAGAGAACACACAGTGTGTGTTCACATTTCATTGACTGTGAGCCACAAGGAAGTTTCAGGAAACAGAATAAGGAGCTATTTAATAAAGTACCGATCCTAAAAGGGGAACCAAAGGATGTGTGCACGTGTCTGGGTCTCTGTGTGCACATGCTAACTTTTAGCTACTGAAGGTGTGATCTGTGTACTAGCAGCACCAGCAGCCCCTAGCATTTGTTGGAAATTCAGAATCTCAGGCCAGGGTCCAACCGACCCAGTGACAAAGCAACATTTCACAAAGGCCAGCGTGATTCCAGTGCACATCCGCATTTGAGAAGTCACAGCAAAGAGTACTTCCCATTTCACACTGAGTAATGCAGGAGAGCAACAGAAATGTCCAGAAGGTCCTCACAAGTCTCAGGCACTATCCCTTTCTTTTTCATGTCATCTGCTAATATTCTGTAGTATTTTCTTCTTTTTTAATCTTAGAGCACATTTTAGAGTAATAAATATAGACAGTAGTAACTCAAGATGATACTTTAGAGTATATTTAATGGTTTTATAGCTCCTCCTCTCTGGTAATTTTGTGTGTCCTTAGCGTCTCTTAATTATACTCCTGAAACAAACTCAAAGGCCACTTTCTTTTTTTTTTTTTAAATCTAGGAAATCCCATAACTGTAAAAGCTAATGATAGCCAGGTGTGAGGGGACAAGCTTTTAACCTTAGCACTCAGGAAGCTGAGGCAGGAGGATCACCGTGAGTTTGCGGCCAGCCTGGGATATAGTGAGTTCGAGGCCAGCCTGAACTATATAGTGAGACCCTATTTAAAAAATAAATAAGTACATAAATACAGATATACATACATAAAAAATTAAAATAAAATCTAAAGAATTTCCAGCCTAAGTCTTTCGGGTTTTATTTTCCTTGAGCGCCAAGACTGCACTGAAGACATAGTTCCCTGTCATCGATAATTGAATATGTACACAAATGAAAGAAAATGTCACGGCCAATCACAATGACCGTGAACACTAACTTATCTGTGGTAGGATATCAAAGCACAGGATGGAAACTGAAGGATTTTCTTCCTCCTTTCACTCTTTCCACAATTCCTTATATGTCAATTGCCGCACTAGTTATTGTAAGTGCGTTCAAATTCCAATGAGGAAAGTAGACAGGTGAATAAGTAAACAAATACCTATGTTATCTACTAAGTATTCTGAGTGCTACGGAAGCCACATTGGTGTAAACCAAACTGGATGACTTGTACGCGAGGTCCATAGGTTTCTCTAAACAAGCACGCTTAGGCAGAAATGGGGCTCTGCCCTTTTTATAGGGGCTGTTTTGAAGAAGAATGATGGTAGTCTATATTTATTTAAAATATTTTTTTAAAATTCTTGAAATATTTGAAACAAATAAGGACAGAAATGGCAGAAAGGTTAGCCTTTCTAAAAGCCTGTTAGCGAGTGAAACATGAGGGTTGAAATATTTTGTAGGTGGTTACAATAGCACAATGGATAAGGTGGAATAACAAAATAGAGGAAGACAATCCAGGAAGTTTGGTGTCAGCCTAGCACTGTGGAAAAAAAAAATGTATATCAGAGCAGCCAAGTTTAAAGTGACGCTGTCAGTTTCTGGCTGTCTGGAAGTCTGTAACTGGCTACCGAACCCTCCTGGTTGTTCTGTCTGTGGGAACCGTTTGCTGTGAGACAAGCCCAGGCCAGCCTGCAGTGGCTCCCATAGAAGAGTCTGGGACTGACTGTACTTTAGCAAAGTCTGACTTCCCCCTCAGGCCCTGTAGCATGCAGCCCGCAGACCTGTAGGCACGGAGCATGGTGGTGGCTCTGTTTCCCCTTCCTGTTAGCTACTCACTCTCCTCTTCCCTATAGGTCCAAAGGCAGCCCTTAATTAACATAAACAACCGGACTCATTTGTCTTCTAGAAAAATATATTAGGTCAGAAGCACTGGTATCTAATTTAATTTGATAATCCTTGTTGGAGGAATGTTTCCCCAATGAAGGGTCCAAGACATTTTGCAGCAATGTTTGTATCTCGGCACTTAAGCCACACAGAGTGTGAGGTCTAATTACTGCAAGTACTAATCACCTTCATAAAATAAGTGAGGACGGCAGGGGAACTAAGGGTAGATATAATGTAGTTTCTTTCCACTGGCCCGTAGAAGGCCCAACCTGGGAAAACATCATCATCTAGGCATCAGGTCTCAGTAAGCCCTAATATTTCTTTCCTGATCCATAATTGCTAATTCACTTAAGTAAAAACAGTATTTGGCCTCACAGATGCCAACCTAAGTAAGCCATTGCTTTACTTGGAGTGGCTAAAAAATACAATTACATTATATTCATGAACATTCCTCCTTCTTATGAGAATGCAATTAACATTTCGAAAATGATTTGGTGCTAGATAATCTGAGTCCGCTAGTTTTACAACAACAATAGACGATGTTTTATACACTATTACATACCACACATGCACACAACTTTTTAAGAAAGCCTAGTACTGTACTGTATCACACAGAGACCAGGTTCTGATTTAAAATATCAGTACTAGTAAGCTTTGCTTTTTGTCACTAGAAAATTATAGTATGAGGCTATGAGTACTTTGTGTCTACTTGTCTACTCCATCCAAGGAAACATCCGCTCTTGGGGGGAATAGATTTTCCCAAAGTGTTGCTCCTTCCATTACAGGTCTTAGGGTAGGTTGTTGTATCTCAGATAGCAACTTTGCATTTTATAGCTTGCAGCAATTCATAAAGTAATTTGATCCGGAGTGCAACTAAGCAATAACACCAGTGAAAGTTCCTGGATAATAAAGCCATTTTGGAATTGGCATCCACTTAGAGGAAGCCCGTATTTTTAAATGAAAATGTTTAAACAAGTTTGCTCTGCCTCTATTTCGATACCAATATATTTGTGTATGTATTAAAACTCTGCATCTCTCATTATTAAATAAATTAGGTACCATTTAGGCATATTCAGATCTTTAAAATCAATTACTTAGGGAGACAGAAATCCTCACCTGAGGAAGGGCTACGTGAACATATGAGCACTGGTGTGCTCTCTCATTGCTGGTCAACCTATGTCTGAATTTGCCCAGCCTTTTCCTATATGTATTTGTATTTGTAGCTAAGTGGTATAGACTGTTTAAAAACAAGCACAACTAAAATCAACTTCATGAGCAGGAGAAGGAAAAGCCATGAATTTCTATTCCTTCTAATTAGTTCATTATGGGGAGCCTTACAATCAAAGCCAGGCTTCCACAATGAACTCAAGTTCTGAAGAAATTACTGGTAGGTCCTTCTGTCCATAGTGCATCTCATCACTGGCAAATCTAGTACAAATGTTCAAAGCACATGTACCAATTTCTAAGCCAAGCATATTTATAACATTATTTACGCATGAGTCTAGTTGGGAGGGAATGGGAACAAGGAAACAAGGTTAGTAACCTTCATTGCCATTATTCTGCATTGGAGGCCAGAGACTAAAATCTTCCCTTATGTTTCTGCTCCTGTATGTGATCATTGGCTAACATGTGACTGTCCACATTTGGCCATTAGGCTGAGGGGAATCTAGATGAGAAGTGAAAAACTAACACATCTTGAAACAATATCCAATGAATGGACTCATCTTGATATTTACTGCCATGGTTAGCCCTGCAGAGTCTCATATTAATCTTCTCAACATCACTGAAAAAAGACTTGGTCAAAATAATGTGGAAGTGTCTTTTAAAAAAATAAAAACAATGATGTTTTTAAAACATCATTTTAAAAACTTCTTTTTCGTGAAAAATTTTGTAACTAATTGCAGTCATCTTGTCATCTCACTTGTAAATGCTTGAGTATTATACCTATATTCTGGTGGGCATGTAGTACTGTGGCCAGATGCTCATGGAGTTACCTGAATGTATCATTCTAACAGAGAATAGATCCTAACACTGTGCAACATTGGAAGGTGGAAGTTGGGAGAATCTATTTAAAAACTTCCAGTAGGGCCAGGTTTTCTAGAGGGAGGACTAAACTTCATAACGTAAACAAGGAAAACATACTCACATAAATCTTACATGACGTATCTTATGAAACCAACTTCTTAAAGTGAGAAATTTAGAAATACAAATTTAATGTTTTCATATCTGTGAACTGTTACTTCTACTTTGGACTATGCCTTTCGCATTCCTGAGGAGCATTATTCAGACTATGCTAAGATTGCTCACATGAAGTATCATGGTAGTAATTACCTTACACTTGAATTATATCCATCAACATATTATTAATGTGTTTATTTTTTAGTCTTGAGGATTTTTTTTTTAGTCTTGAGGATTTTTGATAAAGCCATACCAGTATCTAAAGAAGCAAAAATGAACAAAATTCTGCTCCCCATACAAGGATTTCATTAATATACTGATTGTCGAGAACACGAAAAAGAATCATTACAATGTAGGCATAACTTAGTTGCATTCATCATTGTAGAAACAAAGTGGCAATACACAAGAAGGGATTATTGACTTTTCTTGGCAATGGCAATCCAGGAAAGTTTTCCTGGAGAGATATTGTAGTTAATTCCAAATGCAGAAAGCAGAGCCTCTTTATGTAAATATTATGGATGGGGGACTAAATATTTCTTGATTTTTTTTTTCTGGAATAATATGAAATATATAAATTATACATTATAATCAAATCCATATGTAAGATTTGCCAGGTTTAAAATTTTTAGAAACTATTTTAAGATCAATAGTTTGCAAGTGGCTCCATGGTGTTTCCTCATTATATACTATTTTAAATAAGGATATAATCTGATGTTATTATTAAATTGTATGGGTTTTGGGGAAAGAAGTCTGGTAGACCGCAAGTAGAAATTTTAGGCAAGTGTTTTATAAGCCTAATCAAAGGAAGTATGATTATTTCATCAATTAGATATTCTCTGTAGATTAATCTAAATATTCTAGACTGGAAGAATGTCTTTTTTTCATTTGGATATGCCAGAATCATCCTGATCACCTTTTTTTTTTTAAGAGCAGAAAATTTATTGAGGGAGAGAATGAGAGCTCCTGAGAGACAGGAGGGGACCTGAGTGGGTTGCCAATGAACTCACTTTTCAGGGGAAGTTTTATCGAGCAAAATCACGAGGCGGGTACACTGTGTGTCAATGTGATGATTAACCAATAATGTTACAAATTATAATCACTTAGGTAACATTGATCCAGTGGGGAAGAAGGTCACATAGCAAAGGAACATGGAAAGGATGAAGACATTCCAGGATGGGGTGGATCTGGAGGTTTTGGTCACCCACCTGGGTGACCTAGAGTTTATCAGATCAGATGAGTGTGATCTTCAGTTCATTGTTTATCCCTCGGCCTTGAGGCCTGACCTTCAATGGATGCATCTCCAGCCATAGTTGTAGTGTATTTTCCTCTTGTGTATTGACTCCACTGAAGGCCCAGCCCTGTCTGACTGCTTACATTTCTACCTTGCTTGGCTGTCTATAATATTCCCCCCTCTGCTGATCAGCTTTTCTGTACACAAGATTTACAGCAGCATTCTTATACCTCCACCAGAAAGAATAACAGCTGAACTTCATTGTAAACCTGTGTCTTGTATGTCAATCCTTGCGTTAGCAAAATGAAATTTATTTGCTTGGTGAGCTTTTATCTGAAGGTTAACAAGGTCAGTGCATGTCAAAAGCAGTTACTTTCATTTAAGATTTATTTCCCTATGGATAGTCTTAAGATGTTCAAGTTACTAATGAGGGCATTGAAGTTAGAGCTTAAGTACATTATTAGGAGAAACATAACTACTGGGAGAATAGATGTGGTACCTGTATTAATCACATCAAATTCCTCTTAGGCAGGAGACAGAAGTGTGTAAGTGTGCATTCATGTGTGTGCGTAGTCACACACAAGTGTATATGTATTTGTGAACACAAAAACAAAGATCTGTACTACATTTTTTGATCCATTGGGTCTTTTCCAGGCCAGAATTGGTTTTACTTTATTCCAGCATTAAATTTTAATTTGTACAGTATGGTAAATAATTGTATTCTTATTTTATTCTATGCTGTAATTTGATCTAAATGTGTTTATCTCATTAGACTGCACAAAGATTAGAGGAAAATAAAGTCATTGTGTGATTTTATATTCCATTTTCTTCCCTTTCTCTCCCTCATTTTGTATCCTTTGCAATGTCTTGGCTTGAACGTGGTAAGCCCTCAGAACAACAACATTGCAAGTGGCGCTTCTCAAACTTTACATGCATGTAAATTACGTGGGAATTTTGGCACAAGGAGATTTTGACTCAGTACTTCTGGGGTGGAGTCTGTTTCTAATGAGCTTGTAGATCACACTGATACTGCGTTTCTACGGACTGAGTTTTGAATAGGAAAGATCTACTGTCCACCTGACTCTACTTTCCCCAATTAGCCAAGGTCACTTTCAATCATAAAACTGAAATCATTCCTGAGAGGAACTGTAATTGTTTGGAAAACATATGGATTTATTAAGTTTGGATATTAATGTGACTTGAAAATAGTAATACCAGGATTTAGTTATGACTGTATTAGTACTGTTCACTTAAAAGCAATTAACCAACTATTTTTCCAGTGTGAAAATTTTGTTTCTAAAATTGTCTGCAGAGACTCAAACATGAAAAATCATTCATTGATTTACACATATTATGTTTTCACGAATATTTACAGAGTCCCTCAGAAAAAGAGTTACTATGGCACTAGACTTTTAGGAACAGAGTGAAAAACAACAGGATATTGTTACTTTTATATATCTTCAAAGAGCTCAGAGACAGTAAACAGTAAACTATTATTACATCTCTATTCAATAAAAAATACATATGTTTTAAATGTATATGTTTCCTATAAACAAAAGCCATTTGTACTCCAAATTAATGATAAATCTGGAAATGCAGTTTTTGAAAATCACAATGACTATCAAGCAATGAATATTTTACTTGAATATCTGATAACTTAGTTCAGCACAGACTTAGAATTATGTGTTAGGAATGATATTTCCAGAATATGTATATGTTCCCTCAAAATAACTTCTTTGAAGAAATCTATCCATGAGTGGAAGTTTAAAAGTGACAGAATAAACTTCACTACTTTTTTAGACTTATTTATTTTGCCAGGTGTGATTGGGATATATTGTTTCTGTATACATGTGTGTACTTACACACGCAACATGAATACCATATACCAAATTTAATATTTAATAGTTTACTCAGTATATTATGGGTTAATAAAAACAGAAGATTAAACTTCCCAAATTCTTAACCTATATCTCATACATTGCTTCAAGTTGAGTAACTGTACACTTTACTGTCCAAACTGGGATCTTCTGAGAAGGAAAGGGAGCAGTATTACTAGTTACATCAGGAAAACTGGTGGAAATTGGGACTATTCTGGGAACACTAGGACATAAGATCATCTACAGAAAGACCTTAAAAATACTGAAAGACGATAAATGGTCTAGTTTTGAGTTTGAATTTCCTGTATTTAGTAATTTTTAAATTTTAAATTAGCAGTTATTCTTGCAGGTATATACACTACTAACTATATGGTTTAAGGAAGACTTTTTTATGGTAAAATTGATAGTTTTTAACAGTTGGTGTATTTTTTTCTTAGAGTATATTTACATGTTTTGGGTGATTAAGCAAACCATGATTTCTGAGAGACTCATTTGATCAGCAGTTATTTTTCACAATTATTTGTGGAGTTTTTCTTATGAATGCAGGGCACTGTTTTATAAATTACAGCTGTATTTGTCCAAACATTCTTAAAAAGGGATGGGGTATGGATTTTACAGCTGTTTATTAAATCTTCAAAAATTATTTTGAAAAACATTGAAAGAAAGGAAAAAGAATAACTGATATGTGCTTTATAATTTCTATGCATATAGAGAGAAGGAAATAATATTGAGGTCAACAACTCTAGACTCTGATACACAGTAGAAATTCTCTATTTCCAGTAGAAATTGAAACTGAAATTTCCATTGAAAACTTACTTTGCTTTTGGCTTTAGCTAACCTTGCCTTTTACAGCCTTATAGATGAAACAAATTTTACAGAAAATTAACTGTCACTATGCATTTGATGTCACATTAGTCTTTTTCTCTTGTAATAGCACTATGACCCATTGGCAGATTATTTCTTGCTTGAATTTTTAAAAATAATATCTTTATGTAGTTTCATTGCTTAAAATAGATTAAGTACTTGGTTAATTAAGTTACCAGCACATAATTAATCTCAGAAAGTCTACTGATTTCATCTTTTATTTTGGGTTGAAGTTTTTCAGAGAAATCTTTTCTAACATTTTCATATTTTCTTTTTAAATAAGTAGTTAGCTAAGGGGTTTTACTTTTACCTTTTATATCTTCATCTGTTTTTTGTAAATACAACTTTCTCTAACAAGTAAAGATGGTCATTTTCTCTTCTCTATTGAACATAAGAAAATTTAAATATATGGTCAAAACCATAATAATTTAACAGAATAAAACAAAATAATATCCTAAAGTGCCAGTATGTGTGATTCTACATTTTATAGAATTAGAGAAAAGATATTTATTCACCAGCTCTTATTTCGCTATTCTGTACCATACAAACATTGAAATTCTCCTAAGTAATAATTTTGCGTTGTACAACCCTTGGGCCTCCTTTTTAGTATCAGATTTTGATTTAAACTTTAGTAAGGTGATGCAATGGATTTTCATAACTTTTCTGTTTTCTGGTCTTTGTAGAGAGATGAGGTGACAGGATATATTGGCCTAAGAAGGCCTCAGCTACTTGTGCTAGAAAGATTTTTTTGCATCCTTAAAAAAAAAAAAAAAAACAAACTACTGCTTTTAATACAAGGACAAAGAAACAACTCTTGGTATTTTCTTCACCTTACTGAGATTCATCCAGAAATCCTTGAGAAAAAAGATGCTACATCAGACTATAAAAGTTCAACTTGCTTATGACTCATTCATTAAGTCCTCTTCCTCATCCAAAGTCAATGATAGATGATTCCTCATAATCTGTTCTCAAAAGATGACTCATTTTATACAGTTAAGCCATTTTCCTTGGAATATGATTCTTTGGTTAACAAATACACGTTTTCTGAAAAAAGATAGTTTTCTTCTAGAAGCCACCACATGCAGCCAATTTAATAGATGTCTTGTGTCTTGTTTCTCTGGGCACTTAAGGGACAAACAATAACAACAAAACCATTTGACTAGAGACTCTGTGTATACTAGCCTCTTTGCCCCATCACCTCCAATCCAAACACTGGAGAATGCTGCAGTCTATGACCCACAAGTTTATGGAATTATTACACAAAATGACCAAAGTGGATGCAGGGGCAACAAATAGAAACCTGGAAGAGCTAACCAAAATGGTTCAAAACTTGAATGGCACATTTATCAAAGACATAGAATCCACAAAAGGTCATCAGACAGAAATAATAGATATAAGAGCTCTATAGCATTTATTAAGTTGAGAAATAATCATTGACAAGAAGGGTTTCTGAAGCGAAGGAAAAATGGCAAACTATGATGAAAAACTCAGAGAAGCCTCAAAAAGATAGGAGAAAAAAAATTCATCCAATAGATAGTAGATACAAAGAAGACCAACTGAAGGCTAATTAGAGTTACAGAGAAACTAAAAGATAGCACACATGGAATAATTAATTTGTTTATAAAAATCATAATGAAAGTCTGCCCAAATATGAGAAAAGAGATCAACATACAAAATGCCAGATTTTCAACCAAAGCGTATAATTTTAAAAGCAGTCAGAGAAAAGCAAAAAAAATCACACATTAAGGTAACCCCATTAGCATTAAAGCAGATTTCTCAACACAAGTTTTAAAGGCTAGAAGATCTTAGAATAAAGTATTGCAAACTCTAAAAGCAAGCAACTGCCAACACAGATTAACATATCCAGAAAAAAATTTCTTTCAAAATAGAAGGATAAATAGGAACATTCCATGAAAAGAGAACAATTCAAGAGATTTATGAATAACAAACCAGCACTACAGAAAATACATAAGAATATCTTAGGCAGAAATGACAAAATTGATAAAGCCAAAAATCCAGACAGAATGAATGCACCAAGAAGCTGAATAAACAAAAAAAAAAAAAAAAAAAAAAAAAAAAAAAAAAAAAAAAAAAAAGGAAAACAAAAACAAAGACATCAACAACAGAGAAAGAGCACAATATTAAGAATTTATCACTACCCCTCAGTAATATCCGTCAATCTTAGTGGCTCAATTCCACAATTAAAAGACACGAATTAGCAGACTGGATCAAAAAACAGAATCCAACAGTCTGTTGCATTCAAGAAATTCATCTAACCCAAAAATATATGCATAAATTAAAAATCAAAGAACAGAAAACAGCATTTCATGCACCAGCACCCTGAAAACATGTAGGGGTAGTAATTTTAATCTCAGATAAAATAAACTTCAAGCTGAAACAGATCACAAGAGACAGAGGAGGTTACTACATACTAAGGACTAATCCAACAAAAAGAGCTAACACTTGTAAATATATATGCACTGATTACTGTAGTCCCTATCTTCATAAAACAAATACTGCTGGCTATAAAACATCAAATAAATATTAACACAATCACAGTGGATGATCTCAATATACCACTTTCCCAAAGAGATAGATAGATAGACTGAACACAAAATCAATAAATGGGCTTGGGGATGGTAGAGCACTTGCCTAGCAAGTGCAAGAACCTGAGTTCAATCCCCATCAACGCTCCCCCAAAAATCAATAAGGCAATAA
The DNA here is from genome assembly GCA_004026905.1 of Hystrix cristata. Taxonomy (NCBI): domain Eukaryota; kingdom Metazoa; phylum Chordata; class Mammalia; order Rodentia; family Hystricidae; genus Hystrix; species Hystrix cristata. The sequence continues at coordinate 73,488 of PVJO010003658.1, read as the reverse complement.
CAGAGATAAACAATGCCCTTGAAAACATGGACTTCATAGATATCTACAAGTGTTCTGCTGTACTGCAGTAGTGTACACATGCTTCTCTGAGGCAAATGGAACTTTCTTCAAGATAGATCACATGCTAGTACACAAAGCAGGTCTAAGAGGGAAGCTCACAGCAGTCAGGGCTCACATTAGAAAATTAGAGAAAAAGAGCTCCAATAAATGATCTCATGAGGAGACAAAAGACACAGAAATATTGAACAAAACAATAACACAATGAAATTGAAGTAGTAATAATAAAACCTACCAACTAAATAAAACCCAGGATCTGATGGATGCACTACTGAATTCTACAAAACCTTTAAGGATATTATATTACCAATACTCCTCAAACTCCTCAGTGGAATTCAAGAGGAAGTAGTGCTTCTGAACTCATTTTTAGAAGCCAGCATCACTTTGTTTCCCAAGCCAGACAAAGACCCAACAAAGAAAGAAAGCTACAGGCCAATCTCCTTAATGAACATGACTCCAAAAATCTTCAACAAGATATTAGTGAAGAGAATACAGCACATCATCACAAGGATCACACATCTTGACCCAGTAGGTTGCATCCTAGGGTTGCACATATGGCTTAATGTAGATGAATCATTAAATATAATACATCACATAAATAGAAGTGAGGACAAAAATCCCATGATCGGATCCACAGATGCAGAAAAGACATTTGACCAAATCCAACACTACTTCATGATAAAAAATGCAGAAGAAAGTTGGTATAGAAGGTCCTTTCCTGACTCTGCTAAAAGATATTTATGACAAAATAATGACCAACATCATATGGGGAAAAACTGAAAATTTTCCCTGTAAATCAGAATCAAGATAAAGATGCACACTGTCCCCACTTTTGTTCACCGTAGTATTCGAGACATCAGCCAGAGCAACCAGGCAAGAGAAAGAAAAGGGTCACATATAGGAAAGGAAGAAGTCAAATTATCATTATTTGCAAATGACATGATCCTCTAGTTATATGATCCAAAGAATTCCAACTAAAAGCTCTTAGAATTAGTAACCGATTTTTGCACTGTAGCAGGATATAAAATTAGCACACAAAAAAGTTTAGCATTTGTACATACTAATAATGAGCTCAAAACAAAAGTATTTGGGAAAATAATACCATTCATAATAACATCAAGGAAAATTAAATACCTAGGAATTCACCTAACCAAGGAAGTGAAAGACTTCTACAACAAAAACTGCAGCACCCCGAAAAGGGGGATCAAAGGGGACTTCAGAAAATGGAAAGATGTTCCCAGCTCCTGTATGGGCAGAACCGATACTGTTAAAATGCTCATACTCCTGATATGTAGATTTGATGCAACCCCAGTCAAAATATTGACAGCTTTCCTCGCATAACTAGAGAAAAAAAATCCCATAATTCATAGGATGAGAACCAGAAGAGATCCAGATTAGCAAAAGAAACCCTGGGCAACATGAGTGAGGCACGAATCATCACAATACCTGACTTCAAGTTTTACTACAGAGCAACAGTGATAAAAATGGCATGATTTTGGCACAAAACCAGACAGGTCAATCAATGAACACAATAGAGGTTACAAACCATCAACAAACATACTCAGCTATTTCATATTTAACAAAGGGATCAAGAATATACATTAGAAGAAAGATATCCTATTCAACAAATTGCGCCAGGAAAATTGGCTATCTATATGCAAAAGATTGATTCTGGACTCAAATCTCTCACTATGTACTGAACTAAAATCAAAATGTTTCAAAGATCTAAGCATTAACATGTTCGCCTGGCTTGAACTACCATGGTCCACGCATGACTGTCCCATTGGACAGTTGTACAACTTGTGGTACAAATGGATCTACTCACTTTTACCAGTCTTTTCACTGACAAAATTAATAAAAAGCTGCCCAGTGGGACAGTCATGTATGTACCACCAGTGGTTCAAGCCACCTGACAGTGACACATACAAATTACAACCCTGTTATGAATTTGTTAAGACAAAAACAATGAATGTACTGAAACATAAAAATTGGTAATACATTCAAATTCATAGGTGTAGGCAAAGGCCTTCTGAACGTAACTCCAACTGCACAAGAAATAATAGCAAGAATCAACATATGGGGTTATAAAAAATTTTTAAAAGCTTTTCCACAGTGAAGAAACAGCAGAATGAAGAGACAACCTACAGAATGGGAAAAAATTTTGCCAGCTATTCCTCAGAGGACTAGTATCTAGAATATGTGGACTCAGAAAAATTAGACCACCCAAAATGAAAGACCCAATCAAAAAATGGGCAAGTGAAATGAATAGACACTTCTCAGAGGAAGTACAAATGGCCAAAAAATATACATAAAAAGGGCTCAACATCTCTGGCCACTGGAGGAATGCAAATTAAAACAATGCCAAGATTTAATCTTACACCAGAAATAATCTTACATCAAGAAATTCAACAATAACAAATGCTGGCATAGCTGCATTGAAAGAGGAACGCTCTTACTTCGTTGGTGGGAATTTAGTGTAACCGTTATGGAAATCAATGTGGATATTTCGCTCAAAAAATTAAAATTTGAAATTCTATGGGCCCAAGCTATTCCTCTTCCAGATATCTTCCCCAAAGTGCTAAAGACATTATATTACAGCAATAAATGTGTACCAACGTTTATATCTGTACAATTCATAATAGTTAAATCCTAGAAGCAGCCTGTACACCCACCCAGCAACAGAAAAATGGATAAAGAAAATATGTTATCCATACATAATGAAATACTACTCAGCTATAAAGATAAATTTGAGATATTTATAGGAAAATAGATACTGCCTGGAAAATATAATGTTGAGTGAAATAAATTAGACACAGGAGCTTAAATATCATGCGGTATCTTGTATTTGTAAGTCAAAGTACAAATAATGAGCACAGTAAAGGATTGATAGAAGGAAACAAAAGTGAGATAGATTCTTTTGCAAATGAGAAGAGGTCCAGGGGACAGAGGGCAAGGGAAGGGGAAGCTAAAAGATTTAAGATATGTCATATGCATGTGCCAAATACCTGCAATGAGTGAAAACATTGTATGTCACAAACATGAACTAAAAATAATAATAACAAGAAGAATAGAAATGGGGAAAGGATATCTAGCGATGGAAAGAGGGAGGTGGGGGGAGATTATAAAAGAATCAAGTTGTGTTATGTACATGCACCAGAGATGCATGTTAAACTTCAAGTACTGCAAACATGTACTAATTAAAAAAACAACAACAAAAAAAAAAAAAACAAAAAAAAAAACTTTTGACTAACACAGGGCAAAAGCCTGAAGACAAGATTTGTTTTTATCATATCCCCTCTCACACTGACACTGATTCTCCAAATCACACCCCTGCTCCCTAGCCTATTTAGTTCAATTATATTAAATAAACAGTTACATACAAACACCAGTTCATAATTTACAGCAAAAGGACTCCTGATTGATTTCATCTTTTAGTTCTCTTTGAAAAAAATTTCAATGTAATCTTTTCTAGAATGAGTATTGTATTTTGTTTTAATTAAACAGTTGGATTTTGGGGTTATGTTTGGATAACTATGGTTCATAGTTTTGCAATCATTGAAAGTATTCTTACTTCTTTTTTTTATTTTCAGACACTCATTCCCTCAGTGTCCCTTATGGGACAGCAATTTGTCAAATACCTTTTTCAGTTCTACCTATATTCTTTGTCAAAATCATTCATAAACTTCAAATACAATTTGAAATTATAACCTATTTGTTTCCTGTTAGGCCTCCCCTAGGCTCGTAGTGATATTCAGAAGATTGCCTTATAAAAATTTTTATATTCTTTGAATATAGGAGAAATATTAATCCCATTATAATTTTATTAAAATCATTTTACTCCTACCTCTAATATCTAAATCCATGAATAAGCTCTTTTTTCACCATTAATGAAATAATATTCCCCAAGTTCAGGGATCCATTCAATTAGATAACAGAGTTACCAAATTGCCTAACATTTATTTATGTTATCATAAAAAATTTGGATTAATTTTTCAGATTATAAGTCTCATGATAATAAATGAATTTTGTATACCCGCTCCATGCTACCTTTTATTGAAGGAGATTTATAAACACAGATTACATTTCTTAAAGCCAACTTCATTCATTTCATAGGTGGATGAGATGTACCTTTATAATTAATTTCTGAAAATTAAATGACTTAAAAAAGAAATTCTCATGTTAATTATAACTGTAGCGGTACTGTTGAATTAAGCATATTATTTGTTGTATACTGTGATGTACTTTCTATACATTCTCTCTTCTAAATCAACTTTAAAGTGTGTGTAGTGAACATCTAACAAAGAAAGAACCTAAAAAAGAGAGGCTAATGAATACACAGTTAATGAACAGGAGCAAATTTCAAATCCTCTTCCAAAAGTCAGTGTTAGTCAATTTAATTCACTCTTAAAACACTATTTTTTTTTAGAAATGGTAATTTCCATTTATAACTTATGCAAATTTTGTGAAAAATGAGACAGCCTCACATTTTATTCTTCTGATTTTTATCTTTGTTTCTACCCTTATTATCTTGTATATTTTCATGGTTCGTCCCCCATTTGTTTTCTCTTTGCCTATGTCTTAAGTTGTGGGAAGTGTACAGCGTGGACCATAAATGCCACTGAATTTATTTTTAGTACTTACAGAAGTAAGGAGATTGATAAACTTTACATTAACTTAGCCACATCTGTTTCCTGCTATTTTCTCAAATTTCCATAGTAATAATGTCTAATCTTGTAAGTTCACAAGGCCCAATTGTAGTCACCTCCCTAACTCTTACAGGGATTCTTTGATTTAAACACACACCCACAAACACATACAAACACACGCACATACACAAACACACCACCACCACCAGACATGAGTCCTGTGAAATTTGAACTTCCTTTGGGGATGCCCCATTAATCTGGAGAAAGAGGAATAAAAGGAGAAATGGGATGACATTAAGATGCCATGAAATACTGTCCAAACATTAGCAGTCTTTTGCACTCACTGTGGATAGTCCAACAGAGCAGAAATGAGCTACTCAACCCTAGACTTGATTTCAGAGGTAGAAAATGTCCTAGAAGACCAAATAAGAAAAATGATTGAACAAGACCGAGCAAGAAATTCTCTCCATCTAGGACAGTAGTCTGTATAATGTAAATAATCTTTCTCAGTTTTAAACCCATGTGATAATTACATTGTGATCTTACTGAAATGTGGAGTTTTATGCAGCTGGTCTGGAGCATTGCCTGAAAGTCTGCATTTCCGCGAAGCCCTGTAAGGTGCAGATGCAACCAACCACTGTGCCAACTCTGTCCCCACCCAAATGTGTTCTGAGTCTGCCGCAATCCGAGCAGGTGTCTCTAATTTGCAGTATGCCAACAGCAATTTCTAGTGTTTGCAGAGGGAAGGGCAAGAACACATGGTCATTGCTGTTATGCATTAAAACCAAGAAGCTTTGTGTCACATGATCGATTAATTTCAACTAAATGCTATCAGTGGATCTGGAAGGAAGGCAGTACTTTTTAGTCCTGTATCATACTGCTAAGTGAACCTTGTGCACAGCAGACTGAATACTCAGCCATATGATTGTTCCAAAGGGATGATCTATTTTTCCCATTTTTAAAAACAAGAAAAAGTACTTTCTGAGCTCTGTGGCTCTCCTCCCTGGACAGATAAGCCAGCATTCCCTCTAAACAAGACAATAGGGTTGAAAATTTATTCAAGATTAGCCTAACACGAATATTTGAAGGAAACATATCTAGTTGTCACAGTGGTCACATGAGCCAACAGGTAGTCAGGGAATGGTGGCCGCCTGCAATGAAACAGAAGCTTTGCCTGGGGGCTAGGGATGGGACGCACCTATTACCTACATCCTCATAAATGACAGAGAGCCTGTGATGGACATAGGAATTTTAGGTGTCATTTTAGCTAAGCCATAGTGCCTGGTTGTTTGGTTCGTCTCTAATCCAGATGTTGCTTGTGAAGGTATTTTGTAGATGTGATTAATTAGTTGACTTTAAAATCAGTTGAATTTAAATAAAGGAATTCATGCTTTGATAATGCAGGTGGGCCTCATTCTGAGGTTTTTTCTGGAGAAGGCAGTCTTGGGCCTTACGGCTGTAAGGTAGACATTCTGCCTGAATTTTCAGCCTGCTGATTGCCAAATGGATTTCAGACTCAAGACTGCAACATCAACACTGTTTCAGCCAGCAAACCTACCCTGCAGACTTCTGACTTGCTGGGCCCTGCAATTCTGTGAGCCAAGTCCTTAAAATCAAATCTCTACCTGTGCCCACACCCGACCATGCCTCCCCTGCTCCCTAGAGAACCTTATTGCCTCTTAGGATTTTCTTTTTTCATTCTAATGTGTGAACTGTTTTATGTAAATCAATTGAACCAATAACGCTACACTCACTAAGAAATACCTGTTGGCAATTTTCTGAAATTAGGAAACCCGACGCTCTGCACGGAGAATTACTTTTCCTGAAACACTCCCAAAAGATATCAAGTCCTTAGGGTATATGCAGTAATTTGGAAAAAGAGGTGCATGCACGTGAAAAATAAAATAATACGAGGAAGTGGATAAATAAATGCTGACCATGGACAACCACTGTGTGTATGGTATTGATTATAAGTTTTGTGTCTCTATTTAATTAGGGAAGGAAAGATTTACTGGTACAGGGATAGGAGGAGCAACTTGAGCAACAGAAGGTGTAGTTGGGGTTTAGAAAGCCTCTGTGGATTAGGATATTCAAAGATCAAGTAATCATGTGAGTCAGCTCATAGAGGTGAAAAGGAGATGTGAGTGATTTAAAGGAAGTGCAGACTTATCAGGTAATCATGCCCTTCTTTCCTCAGGCAGTATACACCTTGACTGAAAGTACCTGCTACCTGTATAGAGATTCTCCTCCATGACTACACAGAAAAAGTATTTCATGACAGTTGGGCCTTCCAAGAGAGAGTGTGGTTTTAACATTGCACATGAAGGTCAAGATTCAGTGGCGTTTTACATGGCAACCCAGTACAGAATGATGTGATGGAAATTAACACCTTAAAATATATGTGTATATGTGTGTATATATAAAACACAGCCCCAGTTGGACTTTTTAAAATCTCTGCTTCCTGCATCTTATGACTAAGTGTGGGTAATTAAGCCAAAATCATTTTTTCCACTCCGCCCATACTTTGTAAAAACTGTTGTAATTTTTCCTTGATTTATTTGCTCTTTTGTATTTTTCTTTTGCAATTTGCTAAAACTAATGATTTCAAATGAAAGACTTTCATATCAATAGGTGACCCAATGATTTACTGATCCTTTTAACACCGTGAAAAGAGAAATCCATTACATATGGGGGGGTGGTTAAAAGAGGGGGCAGGGAGGCTCCTAACAGTGGTATTCTGTATTTATAGCTTTGGACTTTGGCTCCATAAGAGACTGTGAAGGCGAGCAAGGGGGGATGGTGGTGGTAAATGACACTCATTTGTTAAGTATCAGCAATATTCACCAAGAAAAACAAAAAATTGATTTGTGGAATCCATTAAGATAGAAGCATGAATAATAACCTGATAGCAATGTGGGACTTTAAAAGGTATTTGAGTTTTAAAATGCATTATATTTTGCAATTTCAAAAGCATGTGTTCCAAATGGTAAAATGTATGTCCAGATCTGGTCCATGAAATAAAGCATTCACACCAGAAACTTTATGTACTTTGGCTTAATCTTGGTCTTTTTTTTTTTTTATCTAGGAATGAGTCAATCAATTAACGTTTTGGGGGAATCTACTATGGGTCCAAGAGCGCCCTTTTAGAGAAATCTTAGAAAGACAAGGATTATACACATGTTAAAACAAACAAAAATCTTAGAGACTCAGTCCAACAATTTTGAGATCAACCTTTTTCTTTGCAATCGCTTCCCCAAACATCTCTTAACTTAATGACTACTTCAGGGTTGTCAGATTTAGCAAATACAAATGCGAGACACCTGTGTCTATCTGGCAACCAAACCATGCATGTATTCCTTGAAATCAACACTTACCATGACCTTCTTTCGGCTCTACCGGAGACTACTGTAAAATACAAGGAAACACCCCGATACCACCTAAGAGTAAAGAAAATACTTATTACAACATAGACTTGGGGTTAAAGAGGGCATATCCTCAGTACTTTCAACGATAAAGATCAGCGATGTGGAGAATACTTACTCTCCTTGCCCTCTTTTTCCTTCCCTTTTGCCTCAATTCTTTTTCTTCACTGTGAAGATCTTTGTTTTAATTCCAAAGAGGCCAAAAAGAGATTTTAGGTACACAGGGTCCTCACACAGCCTTTCAGGGAGCAACCGAGCTCCCTCAAATCCACTCCCTGGCAAAGGCTTCCGCGTTGCCTGCACAGAAGTCAGCATTTAAGGGATTAATTGGTATCCGATAGTAAAGGAAGTGCCAGGATCTTTTCCCTTGTGTCCAGTTTTTCATGGCAAATACACTTCTGCTCAACTCCTTGGCACTGTGGCCCCTGCGTGGTTATAATCCCAGACTGCAGCACAAGGAACCGCTATTTTTTTCAGAAAATCCCCAGCGCTCTTTATAATAGTGCTAGTTTGGGGCAATGAGTTAGTCTCAATCCAAATTTTCAGAAATGTGTATTTTTGTAATGATAAAAATAATATATTTCGGGAAAATACAATTTTTATTATCTCACATTGATTTCTTTCTCTCTCCTGTACCTGTGTTGTTTCCTGAAATATGGCTACTGAAAGTGCTGGCCAGAGGGAACCCACTTAGAAAGCAAAAATATTCACTTGGACATTACTAGAACAGCTGTGGGAAACCTTGCTGCCAGCCCAATACTGAGGCCAGGACAGTCTAGAGTTTCGCTGAAGCTTGCAAACCTTTTGGTTTGCAAACCAAGCTATGATTTCAGATGGAAATCATGTGATACATGGCTGTGTGTGCCCCCAAATCATGCAAAGCCTGGCGAGGCGGCTGATGCTCAGCCCCACATTGGACTTGGAGCCAAGGACGAGCTGTGCAGAGGAGGACGGGAGCCTTGGGGGAGTTGCAGACCAGGAGGGACTTAGCAAAAACCTTTCCTACCAAAACGATTGTTGTCAGATGTTTTCTATTAGTGTTACCATTGGTATTTCAGATTTTCTCCCTAAGAGGGACCTTCCTCTCCTGAAATCAGTCACTTGGGTCTTGAGGAGCACAGACTTGGCTTTGGCCAAAGGCAATTTCCAAGAGAATATCATGCTGACTTAGCAACAACCAGAGTGTTTTTTGTGGTGTTTCTGGCTATGCCGAGGACAGGGAGAATAAGGTACTGGCCCAAGTTATGCTGGAGAGAAAAAAAAAAAAAAGGAACTCCAGTGTTGCTCTGAGTTGGTGGGAATTAAATAGGCCACCTTTGTCATCACTCAGGCCCCAGAGTTTATTTTACATTCCTGGAGGGTGATATTGAAGCAATTGTTATAAAGCTAATGAGCAGTGGTGTTTGCAGTCTCCATCCAGAGATGGGCTTAGGCAGCTTTCCTGGTTGCTCACTGGGCCACTCGATTCTCAGCACCACCAGAGAAGTGATGCCTGTGTCCCAAACTAAAGGCTTAATATCAAGCTCAGAAATGCCTCTAGGATTTCCAGGTCAGAATAATCAGAGGACTGCTTGGAAGTAAGAGCAAGCCCATTTTTTCTGCATGACTTCTGACACTGAAGTTGTGAACGGTCAGCAATAAATGTATGCACTATGTACTTTTCTTAAATAGAAATGTCCTTCCATGAAGATTGAGCTAACATCCTTTTATGCTCTATTCCCGGGACAAAGGAAATATGTAGCGCTTTCTTTTTGTTAGTTTCTTGCTATGAAACACAAAGTGGACGTATTTCCAAATCACCTTGGTTGTTGTACAGGTGAGATTCCAAACATCCAAAATCGTAGGGTTGAGAACTTTTATTTTACAGCATTTTGGTTAATTTGGGATGTAGTCCCAGGTTATTTCTTATGCCAGAGTTTTAAAAAATACAACAACTGAGGGGCCTATTATTGTAAGAGGTGGTGGTTTGCAATGGGATCCCAGGGCTGGGTGTGGTTTTTCAAGTACTAATGCCAGACAGGGACAAGGTGCCAGGCTGAAACTACCATCAGGACTGGCAAGGCAGGATAAACAAAGCCAAATACTTGAATGTTTGTGTTTTGAGTGCCTCTTGGCTACTTTCCTTCTCCCTCTCCTTCTCTTCCTTCTCAAATCACCTGATTCCTGATTTCCCTGTCAGAAAGACCCTTTAACTTTTCATAGTAGGACCTGACACCTTATTGGTGGACAGAGAAATGGAAAAAAAAAATAAAAAGACTCTTATAGCTATAGAAAGGGGCTAATGTCTCATGTGACTGCTATGTTACAGACTCCCGGGAACTCTCCATATGTCAGTTTACATGGTCTCCGTAAAAGCATGAGAGGCTGACGTTTCAGCAGAATTTAAAAGACTACCAAATTGAGGTCACATAATGATTGGTAGGGTTGGGTTTCAAATCCAAGACTGTTAAATCATGTAGCTTTCTATAAAATCATACCTAAATGAATGGCATTTCACAAATTATAATTTAGAGACACCCATACGTGTTTTTCATGAACTCTTATTTATTGCCTCCTTGTAGGACAGGAAGTAATTTTGAAGTTGCTAGAGATACTGGAAGCAAAATACATAGATAAGGTATCTTGTGTGTATGTTCTGAAAATAAAGCCCTTTGGGAATGGAGGAGGCAGGGTGCAAACTGAGATAAAAGGAAGTTCTAAGGTTCCCAAGAACAACAAGCCTAAGTATTTCTTATACTAAGGACAATACTGGTGAATATAAGACCAATATTGACATAATCATTACAGATGAGGCATCTGATTGTAGATAAACTCTCTATGTATTGTCTCATTTAATCCTCACAACAGCTCCATGAAATATGAACTGTTAGGTCGACAGATCCTTTCATGGGCACATAGATACATGGGTCCACCTGAATCCAGTTTTTCACCTTGCCACCAAGTACTACGATGCTCTCTCCCCATGTGTGTGCTAATAACGAAGTGCTGCTTCCATTTAGCATAGTGCATGATTTCAGAAAGGGCTCCATGGAGACTTGTTCATCTCTGTGTAGTGTGATACTGCCACCAAAATTGGCAGAGGCGATCACACGCCTTGACCTTCCAGGACACTGGTGCCTAAGAAGAGGAGTTGAAAGAATATCAAGGGTTGGATTTAAAGTGAATCATTTCAGACTCTTCTCAGGCCTTTGTTAAATTATGCTTAAAAAAAAAACCACATTGCTAGTAAAAGAAGAATGAAATATATCACTAGTGAAATCATGTACAGGTACAAATCCCCTACGATGAATGTTATCATTATGTATGCCTGAAATCTACCACCAAAATAAAAGTAAAATATATATATATATATATATATATATATATATATATATATACAGGTATATATATATAAAAATATATGTTAATATATATAATTTCAGGCTATGAAAAGAAAAGAAAGGAGGCTGGCTCTGTGTTAGCTTTGCTTGTTTGTTTTGTTTTTTCAATTTTTGTGTACTGCTGTCTCTAATAGTGGGGCAGAGAGGAAAACACTGAGGGTATATAATTATAGATTCAGCGATGAGAACCTAAAATGGTTGGTGAAAAGTTTTTTGGCAGAATAATTCAAGGATGAATTAAGAGAAAAACAAAACAATAAACTAAATGTATCGAACTTTGGATCGAAAGCGGAAAACAGTAGAATGAAATCCCTCAGGCAACTGATTTATATATCTATGTCAAACAGATGCTCTGCCTTCAATGCTTCTACCAGATCCATGTTGCTTTACTCATTTTATAGTAACTGACATTGAGGGTCAATTTTAAGTAATTTGGTTCAGTGCCATTTAGTTGTTCAGTAGAAAATAGATTCAAATGTATTATTTTTCTGGCTATAAAACCCATGATCGATTTAGTTCTCCAAGTCACCAGTTATGTTTCAGCAAAGATTTTTTGTTTGTTTGTTTTGGTTTGTTTTTGTGCTGGGGATCGAACTCGGGGCCTTGCACTTGCGAGGTGAGTACTCTAAACACTGAGCTATATCCCCAGCCACAACAAACATTTTAAAATGTGTCTTTCATGTAAGACAGAGTGTGTGACGTGCTAATTTGGGAAGAGACTGCCTATAGATGGAGAAAAAAATCTAAAACAAGATTGTCTTTCTCTTTGGTACATTCTGAAGACTTATTTGTTGATCACAGGTGGCTATAAAAATAGCTTTCGCTGAGATATTTTCTACCTCTAGGGCTTTGGTTCTGGTTAGAAATCTAGTGCTGAGACTTAAAAGAGTGACTGGAGCAATAGCAGTTTCCTTTTTACTTAAATAAAAGCAATCTGAAGGTAGGTAGTCTAGGGATCTTACCAGGTGCTCAAATCAGCAGGAATGCAGACTCCTCTCCTTCTATCTCTTCACCTCTCCATCCTGTGAAGTGTGAGACTTCCATCTTTGAGTTCCTCTTCTACTCCAAGATGACCACCAGAGGCCTTGCCATTGGGTCTCCACCCTTTCATGAAATGGAAGGAAATTTGACAAGGGAGAAAGGTCAAATACTCCAACCCTCTTGTTCCCTCTTAAGGAGTTTTCTCAAAGTCTCCCACACAAATTTCAAATTATACCTTCTTGGCCACCCTTAGTAGTAAGGCAGTTCTCAAATAAAATATTTTGGCTGGGCACATTGCCATGTGGATTAAATTTGGGATTCTATTATTAAGAAAGAATGGGATAATGGATATTGTATAAGCTACTTGAACTATTAACTACAATTAGCTAATCAAATACTCACTCTCAGTGGCAAGACTTCCAATATAAATTCATTAAAATAACATCCTCATTGCTGTGTGTGGTCCACGATCATTAACAAATAATTGGATCAGCTGCCCACTCAAGGGGAGAAGCCGTGGAGCAGTCAGATTTGGAGAGTGTGAGCTTGAGAACCAGCCAGCCGGAGGACTGTCGCCACAGATTGGGAAAAGAAGGGGTGACTCACAAGCATTAACAGAGCTTAGTCATTGCCCTTCTGGATCCCTGTAAACCACGTACAAGTCAACTAGAGGAGAGACAGCTATGTGCATCTACATTCCTCACTGGCACCCAACCAGAGAGAGAGAGAGAAAGAGAGTGAGAGAATCACTCCCACCCAGGCATCCTTCTAGCCCCCGTATAAATTTTATTTTGAATAAGCATCTAATAATAGGACTAGAAGGAACTCAGAATAATTTTCTAGTGGACGCAAGACAACCTATATAATTTCCCCAAATAGCTTTTCAAAGTAGGTGTTCAGTCAATCACCCTCCCAACTTTGGGTTTATTAAACGATTTAAGAGTTTTATCCACCTACCCATGAGTTAGTTTTAACAACCCCAGAGGTTTTTCTGTCTTTCTCTTCCCCGACTCCTACTTCCTTCCAGCGTTTGTGACAGTCTAGCTAGGGGCAGAGGCGTGGCTTGGATTTCCATCACGCAGCCTCCCCTCCAATCAGCCATGTCATGGTGGAAGTTTTATTGGTCATAAATTTTTTTACTGGCTAGATTAATGTGATTGAAAGCATCACACCCAGTAAATACCGTCTGCTATTTGCTTTAGCAATACCTGTGGAAAAGGGCAACTTGGGACCCAGGCACCATGGAGCTGGTGAAACCATTGGCTGCACACAGCTCGTTGGGGGCCCCTTTGACTGATGACCAGAAGTTTCTCTTAGAGGGAGGTCCGCCCAGCAAGAGGCTCCATTGGTGCGTGCCCCTGCCATGTGTAGCCATGATTCACTTCGCTGACTATCAAAGCTTTCTACAACTCTGCTTGCTGACTTTTGACCAGAGGTTCCCTTTCAACACGAGGAAAATCCGCCTAGAGAGAAAAAGAGAGAAAGCACATTACAGAGAAATAAATGGCAGTCGTGTTTCTGGCAGTCTTGGTTTTATTGCCCAACGTGCTTCAGCTTGAGCCTACATGGTGGGGCTGCTGGTGGATGTGTATCGCGGCATTTTATGGAGCATGGTTTATATCAGCATGGATTATTGTAACAACAACAAGGGGGATATTCAATAAAACCTTGTTGGATGGGGAATGCTCCCACACAAAACATTTCTCAGAGGCCAAAGTCTCGAGTGGAGTATTTGCAAAAGTACCACCTTCGGAAATAGGCTTTCACAGAAATCCACTTCTGTGAAGTAGGTTTTGAACGGCGTGGGATCTGCACGCTGATGGTCCCCATCTGTTTTCTCCCCTCTGACCCTGGGTTGTTTGACTACATGGTCACGACCCTGTACTGAGTGGGCTCGACGGTCTGTGAAGACGTGCATGCAGCTTTGCCTTTGGGCCTCCTAGCCGCGCCTGCCACCCGCCTGTTCCTTCCTTCCTGGAAGAAAAGCCAGATTTTACTCCTAAAAAAAAAAGTTATAAAAGAGAAACACAAACAGAAAATGAGCCAAATTGCTAAGGGGGATCAAGGATTGAAATACAGCTCAAAAGTTATAGGTATGAGAGAAACCCCAAAACGGTCCCTAAACCCAACCTGGAACGTTGATCTGCTAACTTTCTTTAGTCTCAGGCCAGTTTTAACCGTTAGATGACTTGCAGTTACAAAGTTGGCAGCGGTTATGTTTGATGGTGGCTGGAGGGAATTCTCCTTTTATATTCAGTTTCTTAGGTAGGTGGCACTGGCAAGATTGTCCTTGTACCTTCTTTGCTGACTGTGAAGACTCAGCCTGCCTTTTCCCGGCTGGAGTCTTGGGTAGCAGGGTTTGGAGATACGAACTCAGAAGAAAAAGTGAGCCGAAGGAAAGGACGATATGGAAAGACTAAAAGTGAAGAATGTTCAAGGGAGAAGAGAAAAAAAAAAGTTGTGAAAAATAGAAAAACAAGAAAGAGAAACTGGTTCACAAACTAGAAAGAATGAGGGGAAGGAAGAAAGGATTGGGAAACAAATAAGGAGCAAATCTTTGGAAAATATATCCAGAAATCAAAAACACTTTTTATTTGAAATCATGAAGTTGGTTTCACAAGGTTTCCTGAAAACTTTGAAATATCTGGCTCGCTTGCCTCCCTGTTCTACATAGCTTCCTCCATCGTCATAGACCGAGTGAGTGCTCCTTAGCACACGGACAGTGTAGCACTCAGCTCGTTTGTATGAGGAGCTTTACCATCGAGTATTGCTAGAGCAGAAGGCCTTGATGAATCACAGAAACGGCCATTGCTGTGAATCGCCTCCCAGTCTCTACCAGCCAGTGGCTCTAATCTCCGCTGAACTCAGTGTTTATTTTTCCAAGTGTGGTGCCTTCTATGACTCACAGGACTCAGAGACTACTTACTAATGGACCCTTGTACAAGTCAAGAATGTGACACATGGCGAGACACGCAGCTTAACAATCATAAACAACAGCACAGTTAATGGGGGGGTGAAGCTTCGGTGA
This sequence comes from Hystrix cristata, assembly GCA_004026905.1. Classification (NCBI taxonomy): domain Eukaryota; kingdom Metazoa; phylum Chordata; class Mammalia; order Rodentia; family Hystricidae; genus Hystrix; species Hystrix cristata. The sequence continues at coordinate 57,974 of PVJO010003658.1, read as the reverse complement.
CATGTGTCACACCAAAGAGCCGACTTCGCAGGTTCCCTAAGGCCACAGATGAAGGGTCTCTGGATTGTGTAATAATGATAAAATATTGCCATCTGTTGGCATTCTGTGTAAGCAGGATCTGACATACACGCCACTGATGGTTTTCCAGACTGCCTCTCACATTTCTCCAGGGACAGGATTCGTGGAAAGCACTGGGGAAAATAGCAGAACATGCCAGCCTGGCCTTACAGGAAGCCTCAAATACAATACTCTGAGAGTCAAACCGGAAGTTAGCTGGTACAATTCCTTACTTCCGGGCGTGGCAGTAGTAAACCCACCAAAAGTTGCTGATGTTCAATGTCAGGGACTATAGAATTCTGTCCCAGATGTGTTACCAAATGACCTTGGAGAACATTTATTCCTCCTCTTGATGGGTTCAGAGAGATTTTAACCCAGGAAAATCTCTATTGGTTGCCACAGTCAAAGGCAAGGATATCGGCCTGAATGAAAATCACACATATTATGGGCAAAATGGTAAATATCCTCTACCAAATCATCAGTAAATTCCAGAAAAATGGGACAAAATGACTCTTACTTTTTTTGATGGAACATGAAAAATAAAGATGAAAGCAGAAACTGAAAACCAGTATAATAATCATACAATGCTCCAGAACCCTGGAGAACTGTCTACCGAACCTGATGACCTGGACCTCGGGTTATAATGTTCATTCGGGGGTAGTACAGTGTTGGCAGTTAGAACTGAGACCCCCACATAACACTGGGATTTGAGAAAGGGGGAAAGAAAAGTTAGCTTATAACACAAAGACAATTATCTGTACTTGCCAGGCCTCTGGCTGAGAAAAAAGAAAAATCCTCTCTGAGGATCACATCATAAATTGTAATAATTTCATGGATTAGAAGTTAAAACCTATATAATTTTCATACTTCAGGAATTCTGAAACCAAAAATCTTAGAGAACAACTTTTTTTTAATCTATTTTTATATCTTCAAAGGAATGAGATTGGAAAGAAAACTCATTAAAAGTTGTACAACGTGAGGACAAATTTCAGAAGTGCAGATTAATTTAATCTCTCCAGATTTCAGCTGTCTCAGTTGTTTAAAAGAAATATAAAATTGTAACCATATATAAATATTTATAGTGTATACAAACACTATATATATAAAATCTTATTAATAACTTTAATCCCTAAATTCTCAGGCTGTAATAATTCACACCATTTTACATTGTAGTCATGACAAAAAGATAAGGATAAATATGTAAATCCTCACTTGTACAACAATAAAATTGTTTGGACCCAGAGCAAGTGCCAAAAATATAAATAATGAATGCATAATCATAAAATACGATTTTGTAACACGACACAGAAATAGAAATGTTCCTCCTTTTTTCTTGGAAATCCTGCTATTTTTAGGATTGCTATTTTCTAGCAAAATCAGTTTATTTCAGACTATTCTTCTTTCCTTACCCTTGTTGATTTATCTGGAAGGGTTAAAGAATTAAAGTTAAATGCCCATCGATAACAAATGGAAATAATTCTTTAAGTGTCTATCAAGAGTTAGCAAATATTGATGTCTTTGCACCAGGCCAAATCCTACATTATGCTGGAAGATTTTTTTTTTTTCCAGTTCATGATTTTTTTATCCTGTAGAAAACATTTTCTTTTATAGACCTGCAGATTAAAGATCTGACCATGTTTATAACATTAGAAAAACCTTAAAGAATTTCATGCACTTTGTCTCTCTCATGTAAAATTGTCCCAACAAGTTTGAGTTCTTTTCTATCTTGGATATTATCTCTTTCTCACTTTTCAACACTTTCATATAGCCCAGTATGGGAGCAGTTATCATTACAAATGCATTCAATTTTTGTAAAAAGGTAATTGAATTGCAATACTTCCAAGAGAGCCAGTTAATCTGATGATTAAATTCTTTTTTTTTTTTTTTCTGGTGCTGGGGATGGAACTGATTAAAACTTGATTCAGATTCTAACTTGAATTTTCCTGCAGAATTTTCCTTTTCTATCAAATAATTTTCCTAATCTTTTTGTCTTCTGAAATAATTAAGTACAATGTAGATTTTTCAAACTTAGTATATTTCATATCACTCTTCTTATGTAATTTGAGCGTGGCATGAATAAGTACATAATTTAAGTTTGATTCCTGCATCAATCGATCAATGTGCTCTGCTTCATGGTTAAATAATTAAGATGTGTTATGTACTTACTCTCCATGATTAATGTAATCATTATGTACTAGAAACATGTACTAACAAAAATTTTAAAAATTGAAAATATTTTGAGAATATCACAGAAAATGAGGCACTTGGATGAGGAATCTAGGATCAGAGAAGCCTTTTACATAGTTGATACTTCTCAACTCTCTAATCTGGTCAGCTTAACATTGCGAAAGCACATCTTCTTGCTTCTGACAAGTTTTATGTATCTATTTAACAGAAGAAGTTTAAATGGCATACTTTGGCTGCATTAGAACTAAATTCTCATGTTCCCTTCCAGGCACAGTGGCTGCCTTGTATGTAACACGTGAGCACAGGTCGTTCAGTAAAGTTGAGAGAATACTGAAAGTTCTAAAGTCAGAACCATCATTTGGTCATCTTGGCCTGTAGTATGACTCAGAGTTATCTGGCTGCTTGGATTCATTTCTGAAATATACTCAGATTTTAGGTGAATGAATATCTGTTCTCGGAATGTTTCTCCGTAGCCATTTTTTTGCCCCAAATGGATATCAGTTCCATCACTGGCACACTTACGATTTTTAGCATTTAGTGAATTAAAAAAAAAAAGAGAGAGAGAGAGGCAAGTGGCACTGTCTGCCAACAATGTTATAGTCAGGGCTCCTGCCTGGTACCACCTTCCTACACAGAGGCTGCACTCGGAATGTTTATTCTGCTGCAATTAATCACATGCTTTTCAAATGTCAACACAATTTTCATGGTCTAGCAAAAAGTGGTATTCATAATAGAGAAAAATAATAGAGTTACCATTAAAAATTGATCTGTCACTGTTCGTTTTAACATCATTGGTTCTGCCTGAACAAACTGTATGGAATTTTTCAAGTTTCCATCCAGTGGATCCCCGTATGCGTGCCTTGAAAGTGTACCTGCCCTACTGCAAGTCAGCCCAGCTTCCCTATTATGCAGCACTATACTTGAATGAAAATATGATGAAGGAAATACAGTAATTTGATTCTTTCTCAAAATTGTATTTCAATATCCAAGTGCCTTTACACATGATAGACTCTCTAACAATATCTGCCATTTGTTGGTATTTGAGCCGAAAGTTATTCTCAGTGAAAAATAACAGAATTTTATGGATTCTCAGGTATTTGTAGACTTTCAGATGCAGGAATTTCTGATACAGAAACAATGGCTCTTCGATCTGGGAGTATTTGTAAAAGTATGTACTGTGAAGTAACCACATACTCAGGTATCTTTACAATAACCACTGGGCCAGCTATTTGTTTTTTGAAAATAAATATACTCCCTATTTAGAAAATTCCTCACAGAAATCAGTTTCTTTCTTGGTTAAAATGTGAATGACCCAAAGCCTAAGCTATCATTTGCTATTGTAATTTCAAGAAATCGATGTTGTGTAGACTGTGAGATTCCATGAACTAGAACCAATGATTCCTGATCACTAGGATCACAGTTCTCTCCCGTGATTTTTGGATTTCGCATTACTAAATAATTTCAGGACCTAGGAGGAGCCAAAAACTAGGCTTATATAATCGATTTCACTTTTGAAAAGAAAGTACATAAAGAAAAGACATAAAAGAGAATCAGACTAAATATTCAGCTCACCGATTTCTTTCAGTGATTAGATATCATCTAGTTGGAGTTAATGAACCTATCAAGGTACTATTTAGTAGGCGCCCTTTATTATATTGATTTGTAAAATTAAATGAGAATCTAGGAAAATAGGAAGAAAGTCACATACAGAAGTTTTGACAGTTATTTTTATCCATAGACACAACAAGTTACTATTAGGTAGGCATTGAGGAAGTTGCGTCCCAAACCCAGTGACACAGACATGTAAATGCATCCATGTCTCTTTCGTGTTTGATCCTTTCTCTATGCCTAAGTCTGGAGATGAAATCTGTGGTAAATTTTCTGAGGAAGCCTAGCTGCCCTCTGCAGAAATGAAGCCTGTGTTCATCCAGACATTGCAGTCACTTCTCCACTGGATCAGCCCAACCTCAGTCAGTAACAATAAAAATACCATGCAAATAAAATTTTCACGAAATTTGTCAAACTTTGCCATTTAGTTACTGTCTTAGTTACTTTTCTCTCGTTGCTGAGACAAAATACTAGACACCCAAAGTTAAAGGGGAAGAAAGGTTTATTTAGGTCACAGTCTGTAGAGGTTTCAGTCCATGATCAGCTGGCTCCAAGACAGGGTGGCATGGCAGATGGGCAGAAGGCAGCAAGGAAAGCAAGGGGGTAAGCAAAGGGGCTAACCACCTTCTTCCTGTGCCTTATATCTTATCCAGGCTGCTAGGATTAGGGTGGTGCTAAACGAATTAGTGGATTGATTTAGTAACCACATGCTCTTAGACCCAGCATCACACACTCTAGATCCAGCTACCTCTTAGCACATGAGGCTTTGGGGGGACAGCTAGACACAAACCATAACATTCTGCCCCTGGATCCCCCCAAAGACTCATGCATATCCCTTTGTGCAAAAGGCATTTAGTCCATCTCCAAGAGTTGCCAAAGTCTTAACAGTTCTAGCATTGCTGAAAAGTCCAAGTCTAAAGTCTCTTCTGAGATTTAAAGCAAACTCTTTGCTCCAAGCCCCTGTACAACTGAAAAGGTTAAACACTTCCAACTTATAGTGGCACAAAATAAACGTTTCCATTCCAAAAGGTATAAAAAGGAATGGAACCAAGCAATTCTGAAATCCCGCAGGGCAAACATTAAGTCCTGTAGTTCCATGTGTGGCATCAGAGGTGATCTGTGGCGAAGTCTGAACTCTAAGGGGCTTGAGTGGCTCCACCCCTACAGCACTTCTGGTGGTGGTAGCTCCCATGGCTTCTCTCTTGGGCTGGTCCTGCTCCCTCCTTGCAGTTTTCCTCAGGCGATCCACTTTCCTGGCTTCTCCAAGCTTCTGGGGTCTCCAGTGCACTTTCAGCTTCACACTCACAGCTTCACACACTGTCCTCTCAGGGGCACACTGCCTAGCCTCCCAGGCCTTCTTCTGAAATCTGAGTGGAAGCCCTTCTGACCCCACAACTCTTGCATTCTGCATGAACCTAAAGCCAGGGCCACGAGGATGACGCCAGGGTCTGCCGCCAGCTGGAGCAGAAGCCCAGCTTCCTTCTCGCTTGTCTGTAGGGGTCATGTGCCTGGATCACTGAGTGCTCTGAACCAAATCCTGAAGAACAACTTCTCTAGGCCGCCGCCATTGTGGAACATGGTGCTCTGGGGGATTCTTTTCAAAGGGAAGTCTTTCACCTTTCCAACTCCGAGGCTGCAAAGGCTGGAGTGCTGCTATTTCCTGCAATATCCTTGGGCCATCTTTTCTCTTGTCTTCTTCTGAAACACCTGGCTCTTTCTTGCTAGTCTTTCCAGCAACCAGTTTCTCCTCCATTCCATCTTTGCAGGCAGCAACCTTACTGGAACTTTTTTTCTGGCCAAACTCATATTTTGAATCATTCTCCTGGGCTCTTTGCTCTTGATTCTCAACATAAATCTGGCTAAAAGCCCCCAACAATAGCCATGCCACCGCCTCAACATTAGACTGCCTTGAAATTTCTTTTGCAAGATTAATTAGTCCGCTGCCCTTGATCTCACTCCCAGGCAAAGTCTCTGGACACAGCAAAATTTAGACACTTTCTGCCAAGCCATAACATACACGGTCTGGAGTCCAACAGCCAATGCTTCTTCCCAGTAGAAACCTCGTGAGCCTGGTCTATACTGGCAAACTTCCTATCAGCATTCTGGTCTTCTGAGCTCTGACCAGAATCTCCCTCCATGAACCTACAAAGGTTTTCCAGGGCTTCTCTTGTAGGCGACATTTCCAAACCTTTCCTAACTCTTCTCTTTCCCACAATCCAACTCCAAAGACTGCTAAACCACATGGTCAAGTATAGTCAGAGCAACGACCCTACTTCTCTGGTATCACTTACTGTACTAGACAGCAAGAGCAGAACAAGAATCAGAATGGCCTGACACTTGTAGACCTATGGCATTGGTTGATTGATCATGCCAATTTGTAAGAGAAGCTTAACTAAATTGGCTTAGCAGTTCTATACCCTAGAGCGCAGAAGATCCACCCTAGGACGGCCTACCCTCTAGATGGTGCAAAAGGGAAATAAAGAGGGATAGACTTGGTCCGGTTTCTTTAGATTGGCTCAGTTTCTTTGGAGGAACTTTTAGACCTTCACCTGGATCCTTTGGACCTCTAGACCTTTGGCTGGGCCCTTCAGATCTCCAGTGCAGGGACCCTCTGCATGTTTCCACGTCTGACTTATAGGGAGCCCAAGGAAGCCAATTTGTAAGCTCTCACATATTCACATATCTTGGATTGTATCTGTTTCTCTAGTGAATACTGACTGATACAGTTACATTACTTATTAACTAAAAATACTTAACTACCAAATATCAGACTTTTAGTTGCATATATTGAGATCCACAAGTGATTTTTCTCAATGTCTGTTTTAGAAGTTGGCTTCCCATAAATTGGCCTCTCTCCCTTGGAGGCCATATATTGTGACCATGAATCTAGTACCTATGGATGAGAGTCGGTCAGTGAATGCCCAGTACAAATCTCAAATGTTTTATGCTGAGTGCTTGAAACACAATTTTTCAGATTTTTTATGCTATTAAATAGTGGGGCAAAACTGGAGTGGGGTATTTCCAAGCGTGAAAATTACTGAATTAAAATTAACAATACATTTAAAACCCAAATTGCATAAACTTTTCTGTAGTGACGTAGTACAAATTGTTTTTTTTTTTAAATTTTGTTTTATGCTATGTGGTTCGTAATCTCAAAAATCTGAATGCCTAAGATCTAAGAACATCTTTAAACCACTCTGATCAAAATCACCTGGAAAAATTTTAAACACAGGTTCATCGGCACTTTCTGGATCCAAAGTTTCAGATTCTCTGGGGGATAAGCCAGAAAACTGTATTTTACAATCTCCTCAAAAGTATTCTGAAAATTAGCTCTTTATAAACCATATTGTATGTGTGCAACTAAAGTTTTTGCCAGTCTCTCTGGTTTTTATCAAAATATGGTTTTTTTTTTTTTTTGGTCTGTTTGTTTTGTTTTGTTTTGAGACAGTCTCACTATATAATTCAAGCTTGCCTTGAACTCGCTATATTGCTAGGGCTGCTTTTGGACTTGCAGTGATCTTTCTGCCTCAGGCTCCCAAATCTTGGGATTACAGGCATGAGAGAGATATTTATATCCCAAATGTATAAAACTGTCTGCAAAATAGAACCAAACAGTATTATTTGTCTAGATTACAAATTGATGTGCTTATCTGATCCAGCGAAATCATTTGTAGGATTTTTTTCTTATGCATTTACATGGATATATGAACATTTTAATTACAAATAATGAGAAACGACAGAGGGACACACCCATCAGGAATGGCTGAGTGAATAAGCACATTTCACATACAAGTTTTTGAGGGTGCAAGAAGGCTGAAGAAACATTCTGTCTTAATTTGGAAAGACATCTAGGATACGGTACTGGGTGAAAAACAGAGGAGTTCAGTGCAGAATATATTACACAATATCGCTTGTGTAAGAGAGAGCACAAAAATACACCTTTGAATTAGCTTCTACTTGTCTAAAAAGAAGTACAGAGATGCATGAAAAAGTAAAAATGTGGCTGCCTATAGGGTGAGAATGTTAAGAACTATCAAAAATTGGGTAAAGTAAGAGTGTGATGCATATGTAATACACATAGTGAGGATCCGTAAGCCTCAATTTTTTCTTGATGATATAAATACGTGCTACAGTAAAATAATGCATCTAAGAGACTTTTATAAAATATGTCAAACCCCAAAGGTCAGAACATGGCAAGCCATGGGATATAACAGTCTGTCATCTAGTCTTAGTTTGAAAACTAAGTTCTTTTCAAACTTCCTAGAATGATTCCTTTACTTCATTGGAGAATAGTTCATAATTCTTTGCCAGAGGGACCTTGGTCTCAAATCCAGCATCCCAAAGTAGGTTTTAACAGCCTCAGACCATCAGCGGCATCTTTCTAATGCAAAACCAAGAAAAAGATAAATTTATCTGAAACTCAAAATTCAGGAGAAATTCGGGTGGTGGTTAGATAATAGTTACCTACATCAACACAGAGCTAGGGCACCCCAATCATCTTTCCTTATTTTCTTCATGTGTCAGTTTCAGTGGAAGAGAAAGTGTATGCAAGCACACATGTATACACTTGTGTGTATATGTGGGCGTGTAATAGTACTGCTGAGAATTGGCCAATGTCTGGAGTTAGAGTTATTCTCTCATAGAGTTTTGATACAGGAGAGATAGCACAGACTCTCCCAGTAAGATGTTCATAAATATGACTTCACTCTTACCTGACATGCCTGGAGAATATTTCTGAGTGTTAGGCATACGGGGATTTCCAATTATCCACTGGACTTTCACGCAAAACACCGTGCTGAAGCTTGTAGAAGGGGCAGGCAGGTATCCTAAGGCTCCCACCCACGCTCATTTTCCCAAAATACCACCTGCACCTCCAGTGAGCAGGGCTCGTTTGCTGCAGGGTTTGGATTCTTTTCCCAAAATAAAAGACACCCAGCCCTCCATGGAATTTTTAGTCATTTCATTCCCATGAGGATGATTCATCACTATAAAATCAGGTAAACATGCTGAAGAATCGCAAATGTATAAATGTTCACGTCCTTTTTATAAGCAGACATGTGGACCACTCTTGAAGGGCGGTTGCTACGTTCTCCTTGAACTTGTAGCAGCTGTTGACTTTGTAAGTGTTTTTCTGTGTTACTTAAATCTGCAGACAGAGTTATGAGTGAATGTGTGGCTCTCACCTTGGCCCTAAAACTTGATTGTAATCCTTGTGGCAAAAGTAATGATTTTGCACAGCAGTCATCCAAACTGAAAATCTGATGCAATGATTTGTCCTTATTGGCCTCTGGAACATGTAACATCTCTAGGAGTACATTTCTCCAACCTTAAAGTCCTTTCTTACCTAAATCCCTGTGGTCTAGATGTTAGAGACACAAAGATATTATTATACTCCTGAAAGTAATTTATATCAATTCAGTTTACTCTTGTATCACATATATTATGCCATATAATATCAGTCATTTTAATAATAGTAACAATGATAATAATAAAAATGATCACCCTCAAAGGATTTTGGTTGTTGAAAGAGTTTTTGTTGTATTTAGTTTAAATGTATTATTTTGCAGAAGATAAACAACCATCCAAGCGATGCTGAGATACTTGGGCCATCATCTAGTTAATGACAAGGCAACAGTGTCTAGATCACAGACCTCTTTCTGCCAGATCATGTCACCTTTTCATCATCATGAGAAATACCTGAATTCCAGGTTTGTAAACTATGTACATCGTTTGTACCAAAATATATGTTAAAAACTCCAATCTCTCAATGATCTTGTTTTCTTCTTTAAAATTCTACTTTCTTACTTTTCTTACAATAAGCAATACTTATTTTATAGGCACTTGTAAAAGTACCTTTAAAATCTTAGAATTACATCACTCTGTCTGGAAAGTTCTTGAAAGCAGAAAACCCAAGTTAGAAAAGAAAATATAAAAGCACAATTGTGCTGGGTTCCTAGGCCAAGGAGATTCAAGACAGTTTGTTTGGTTTTGTTTTGCTTTTGTTTTATGCTGTCCCTACGAATGCGTTCTGTAACTTCCAAACACTGCCTCTTGAAACTTAGAAACAAGGTCACGTATTCTCCTGGGAAGTAAGAGCCAAAGACAAGTTCTGTCCCCTTGTTTATTCAGTCTGGCTCACTTCTAGTTAGATTTTTACCAGGCATATGGTAGGCATTAAAAACACTGAAATCGTCTTCCATTGTTCTAATGCAGGGTAGCAGAGACGGGCCTTCTACTAACCTTCTCAGAGATGCCCATTATAATGGCGATACACACAGAAGACCGATCTGATGATTATCTTCATCATGTCTTGTTTTGGAGATTTAAAAAAGAGACACGAATAGCACATTCTTTGCTTTTACTTTTGAAAAGGAAACTTTTTTTTTTTTTCAGTTTTATTTAAGTCCCATGTCTATCAAGGAGCTGAAATCCCTCAGTGAATCAGGATGCGGCAGCAGAGGTGGGTCCTCTGATAATCTGCCTAAGTGGACAGCGGGCCCTTGTCAAAGGTAATTATAGATACGCACAAGCTCTTATTTATCTCAAAGTGAGAGAATGCAGCTTGTACGTTCAATAAATGCCCAGCAGCCTTGCATTCCACCTACTGGCTGAAGAACATCGTTTTTATCTCCGTCTGGTTCTCCCCAGGGCTGCACAGCAGAGCTGCAGAGAAGCAGAGAGGGGCGCAGATCTCTGAGGGGGCAGGCTGCTTAGGTTCTAGTGTCCACACTATTCTCCATGAACTGCACCATTTTTGGAGCAATTTAAGCCTCTGTATGTAACTGTGAAATGCACAGCAATTTCCCTTGATTTCAACCTTCTTTTATCGATGAAAGAAGAATATATATTGCAAGATTTAGCCATCTTACACATGGGATGGAGATGTCATCTGGGAACCTAGGATGAGGAAGGAGAGATTTTTTTTAAATTAATTTATGGAAAGAGATACTCTGCTGTCTCCTATTGACATTGAAGCAACTCCTCTCATACTGGGTGTAAAGATTGTGCTTCTAAATGGGATCGAAGTGTACAATTTGGAGAACATCAAGACAATTGTGTGGGTTTTGTTTGTTTGTTTGTTTTGCAGTATTACGTATTCGGCCCCTGGCCTTTATACATTGAACTGCACCCTCAGTCCTTTTTATTTATTTATTTTTTTTGAGATAGTCTCTTGCTAAATTGCTTAGGCTGGGCTTGAACTTACAGTTCTCCTGCCTCAGTTTCCCAGAGTGCTGGGATTATAGGCATGTACCACCAAGCCCTGTGGCAATTGAGGTTAATCATCATTTGATGCACAAGTGGTCAGATTTAAATTTTTAATTTAAAATATATTTTAAGGCTACTGTGATAATCCTCAATTTCTTCAGAAAGGAATTATGCTCGCTTGAATTTTTAACATTTGTGCTTCATAGTTATGTCTTACATCACAAAGAGAATATAAATTGGTTGCCCAAGATCACATGGTGAGTTACATGAATGCCCCAATTAGGATCTAAATTTTCTAATTTCTGGTCAAATACTGATTCTACCAACTGAGGTGGGAATTGTTGAATTAGTCCAATCTAGAGTTGCATAAAGTTTGAAGAATTTTTTTTAGATTTTTATTAAAATTTATCCAAAATTACACAAACTTACAGGCCATTACACAAGCTTACAGACCACAATACATTGTGCCTTTTGCTTATGACAGTGAACAATGTAAACAACCACATCAATGCAGCATTAAGTAACAACTACATAAAGTTACTGTAGTACCAAGTGTACATGTCGCTGTTTTAAGTTTGGGTTATTAGGTTCTTGTTTTTAAGATATCATTCTTCCTCTGAATCCCCATTCCCCTCCCTCTGTGCCCTCTTCTTGTTGTCTTGGATCCTTTGCCTATTAGTTTATATCTAAACCTTTGTCTTTTTGTATCCATTGCTTACCCTTTTCTTTTGTTTGTATTTTGCCTCACTCAAATGAGGGGTAACATACAGTATTCAGGCTTGCGAGTCTGGTTTATTTCACTCAACATTATATTTTCCAGGTTCACCCATTTTCATATAAACTACTCTAGTTTGTCATTCTTTAAAGCTCAATAGTATTCTATTATGTATAGATGCCACATTTTGTTTATCCAGTTATCCATTGATGGCTATAAAAGTTGCTTCCAGAATTTAGCTATTACAAATTGTGCAGCTATAAACATTGTTGTGCAAGTATATCAGTCAGAGAAAAACAAAAAAATCACATATAAAGGTAAACCAATTAGAATCACAGCAGATCTCTCAGTACAAGCCCTGAAGATCAGAAAAGCTTGGAGTGAAGTATTTCAAACCCTATGAGGAAATAACTTCCAACCCAGGCTAAAGTATCCAGAAAAATTATCCTTTAAAATTGGTGGAGAAATTAGATATTTCCATGAAAAAGATCAGCTTGGAAGATTTACGAGAGCTAAAACAGCTCTAGAGAAAATACTCAAGAATATCTTAGACAGAAATATAGGAGTAGACACACCTGAAAATACTGAGGAAATCAGTGAGGTCAGGGGATAAACAACAACAAAATACATCAGAAAAAGTAAAACAATAAACCAACAGACAAAGAAGACAATGATAGTAAATAACCAACTCACCTCAGTAATATCTATCAACGTTAATGGACTCAACTCTCCCATCAAAAGACATAGAGTGGCAGAATGGATCAAAAAACAGAACCCTACAATCTTCTGCATTCAAGAAACACATCTAATCCAAAAAGATATTCATAGACTTAAAATTAAAGGATGGAAAACAATATTTCATGCACCAGGGCCTAGAAAACAAGCAGGTGGACCAATTCTAATATTGGACATGGTAAACTTTACGTTAAAATGGATTAGAAGAGACAAAAAAGTCACTACATACTAGTTAAAGGAACAATACAACAGGAAGAGATAACTTTGATAAACATTTATGCACCAAATTTTGGAGAACCTACCTTCATAAAGTTTGAAGAATTTATATGACACTTGTAGGATCATGAGGTTAAAAAAAAAAGTGGTTACAGGTTATCTATTCTAACTCTACAGTTGAGGTATGAGACTCCAGAACATGCTACTCCTACTCCAAGGCTAGTCATAAATCTGTTGGGCTCACTGATGTAAACATAGCAAAATGATCCAAAGTTAGATTTTATTTATTAAAACTTGATCTAGAAAGATGAACATTCAAGAAAAACTGCCAACATGGGACCAAAATAACACCTCCATTTCATCAAACTTCTCAAAGTTTTATCAATGAAATTAAAATGCTTGACATTTTAGCAGAAAGCTGATTGGCTGAACTCTTCGCTTTCCAACAAATCATTCATAAACATGCCAAGTGAGATAGTCTTAGAGTCGCATGTTTAATCTGTTTCCAAAGGCCACAATAATGCAGTGATGTAAAGTTAGGGAATGTTTGACAGTAAGAAAGTACTTACTTAGCTCTCCTTCTAACTATTCCATCTAATGCCTTTAGGAAAGCCCCCAGCAATATCTTGGGTATGCTGGCCACCAGTCATTTTCATCATTTGTCCTGAAGTTTTTTCTTTGGGGCTTATTTCCCTCTGTGGCTCCTTCAAAGTTAAGCCTTTTTACCCCCTGCTCTGTGGTCCAATAATGCAGTCATCCAACACTACCCAAGGATTCATCTTCTTATGATTTTCTAGTTTAAATGTTGTTAGTGTAACCCTTTGCTTTAGTTGCCACGAGTATATTATGATCTAAAATAAGATTCAATCATTTACCTTCTGGCCAATAACCATGAGTTGCTAAAACTGCAAAGCTATGATGCTTTGGACTCTCAAAGTCTTATAAAACTGGTATGTCTGTTTTGTTTTTTTTTTTAACCACTGCTTGACTGAAAATTTCTTGCCAAATATGAATCCATGAAGTCATGATTGTCTGTGAAATTCCTCCTTCTCTTTGACTCTAAAATGACCTTCCACCAAACTTAGCAGACTTCAACTCTTTTTTCTGGAGATTTTTTTTTCACACAGTTCTTCAGTATCTCTTGGGATTAAGCTATTTCAACTGCCCTGTATAAATGGCCAAAAGGAAAGGCGATTGTCGTATTTAGTTTTTAAATCAAGACTCCCCACTCCATGTATAGATTGCATTTTTTACAAGGTTTCCACTGTAAATTTCCACATAAACCCTCTAAGTATTTTGCCCCCATTTGTTAACTCCAAGCTGTTTATAGAGGCTCAATGATCTGCAGTTTCTCATAGTGGGAGCTATTGAAATAATAATTGTAGAAGTAGCAGCACAGGGCTGTCATTTCCCAGCGATATAGTTTTTGCCTAGTTTAATCGTGGTGCCAAGGTACCCAGAGACTATGTCTTTGAAATGTTCTTACTCAAGTAAGTTAAAATAAATTCAAAGAGTCTGCCCATTCCAGGAATGATCCCTAAAATGACAATTTTTTCACCATGTACAATGATTATTTTTTTAAAGAGGTACTTTTAAAAACCACCTTTTTGCTAACGAAATGCATAATCTGTCCAAAAACAAGGCTGTGGCTTAGCAGGTTGTTCTACTCAGCTTTCCAACTGAAAGTAAACAGGATGCTTTGCTTGATTTTCCCTATTTTTCTTCATTTACCGGCATGCCATTCTGTCTGCTCTCTTATAGCCCAAAGCAAGTTCAGATGGTCACACTCATGTGGTAACACCAAGAAAGAACAGTTTCTCCTCCTTGACTTTAGCACAGAATCCAAAACAAGAAATAGTTAAAATAAAGCTGCATATGTTGTGTGCTGGACCTTTACCTATGGAATAACATAGAAGTGTCACTTATAACAGAGTCCCGGAAAGTGCTTAAACAGAGAATATAGATTCCACAAACTTTCCAATGTGAAAAATCCGAGTGACTATAAAAAGTACGCAAAGCAAAGATGAAAGCTGATTCTCATTTGAATATTGGTTGCTAGTATTCACAAGAATAATTAATATAACCATAAAATGCATTTCTGTTTGCAAATTCATGACAAAGAACAATACTGATTTGATCGTGAGCACTAGCATGAGAACAAAATTGTCATTTTGCCGGGCTTGATTCTTGGATACTCTACATTTGTGGAAACATATAGTGATAGAATAAACTGAAAGCAAAATTTGTAATCTTCTTATTTTCGCAAGTTTTACAAATAAGTCTATCAGCAGAAACACAACTCAGTATCTTTCCATGGTTAGTAACATCTTTTGAGCAAATAAAATTAATTCGCATTTGTTTTTCAAACTGTCTGCATATAAAAGTCATTGCTAGCCAAAATTATAAAATACTGTTTCTTCAGTGGTATGATTATATTGATTTTTAAAAATAATTTAAGTATTTTATGTAAGTATTCTTTGGTAACCACTCTATCTATTATTTAATAGAAAAATAAACCAAATTAGGGGAATTAATTGAATGTTTGCAACTCTACTTTTTAAATTGCAATTGCTTTGTTCTTTCTTCATGCTCTTTAATTTTTTAATTTATCATGTGAACCTTTTTTTTCAGGGGCAAGAATTAAACCACCCAATGAGGTGTCATTTTAGAGGTGTACGTCTTGCTGCTGAGTGAGGTGTGACTAGGACCAGCATAAATGATAACCAAGATTCAACTATGAAGGCTAGTTAAACTTGCTACTTACCTAACCTTTGCTAAATGTCTACCAACTTGTCTATATCGCAGAAACAAAAAGGATTTTTGAATGGAGCTGCTTGCCAAAACAAAAGAATCGAAAAGTTTTAAATTAACTTCTTAAATTTAGGTTTGTGTTTGTGTGCTTAGACAAAATACTCAACGAAAAGCAATAGAAAAGCTCCACGCACAGCCCTGCTGTATTCAGGCTGGCCACACCCAATTCCATTTCACAGACCAGAACTTACAAGATGCCACAATTCACATGTCATTAAGATCATCTGTTAGCAGAAATAATCAGTTTACTATTAATGTTACCTAGTGTATTAAGCCCTGCTGAAAATTGAGTGAGCCAATGATTTGAACACATCCAAATCAAGAAATAAAAAAGCAAAATGCCTTGATTATTTCAACAGTGGCTCAAGCTCTGGGTTTTGAGATCAAGTCTCTATCCTAACCTTTTTGCACAATGCTCCTATGTGGCCTACTAAATCCAAAAAGTGTCCAATTTCTTATAATGCTTTAGGCATCCAGGGTCTGGGTAGATTAACTTTCCATTCATGAAATGTTTCATTCAGGTGTTCAGGGATATTGCAGGAAAAATAAATGAAAACTTAATATGTATTTGCATCGAGTCATTTTACCATCAATAACCTGGACTTACTGGAAAATTAGAAAGATAAACTGTAAAATTGTTTATGTTCATTACGAAAATATGTTCTCCATATTTAGCGGTCTTGTTCATGCCGTAAAATGAATGTATACCTTTCTATTTCTTCTACCATAAACAGTCCCGAAACTTACCCATCAAGTTTAGACACACAACAGTTAGTTTAACTTAAATATTACCCCTGATTCAGTTGTATCTTTTTGCCTGTGAGTACAAAGAAAAATTTGTTTTGTGCTCCTTTAGTTGCCACCCACAAGGATCCAGTCTATCTTGTAGTAAATCACATTGTTTTCTATTTGGATTACTTTCTTGTGATGTATTTTTCTCACTGAGCTTTCTTTCAACTAAAAGAGAGGCTGCATTCTGAACATGACAATCCGTTTCTAAATTCACGTTACCTAAGTAAATCTTTCACAGATTTGTTGCTTTTGCTATTGTCATGTTTTTCCACAGCGGAAAATACAAAACTCTTAGTTTTGAGGAAAACAAAAATGCAGTTGTCCATGAACCAGCATTTATGGAGTCCTAATTATGTGTAGTGGACTTCTACATGGATATGAGAAAACCTGGAAATGCAAGGAGTCCCTCAGAGAAAGGAAAACTTCAGTATGAAGCCATTAGAAAATCTGGCCCCAACAACACAGATGTATGCTAAATCTTTCATCACACCTGTTACATCATTCTGATTGCTTTTAGTTGATTTCACTAATGTTTGATTGGGCTTCTGCAAAGCTTTTGTCAGCGTGCCAATATACTGTGCAGTTACATACGAATCTGTGAAAGTATCCAGGAAAAGAATGAACACCCAGGACATTTTGCTCCTGCACAAAATTGGTGTCAAAAGAGTCCTCGTAGCCACCATTGAGACAGCAACCTCATCCTAATCCCAACCCTAACACCTGAATAACTACGACAGGATGTTAACTGGGGGCAGTAGAAACTGTTTCACCAAGATATTCTCTACTCCGAGGTTCCACTTTAGCGCACAGGCACAGTATGTGTCCCACGCAGCCAGAGGCTCTTATTTTCAAATGTGGAAACAAGAACTTCTAATGATTAGGGGCTATTACTAAAACAAAAACTTAGATTATTTACTTTCAAAAAAAGAGTTTATTTAAAAGAGTCAGTATTTTATATTGATCCGAGGACATAAGGGAACCTGGAAGTATTGTAGAACTTCACCTTTCCACATGTAAAGATGACTGTATTTAGAAATTCATTCACATTATTCTCTTACTCTACAGAGAAAACAATCTTCAGTTAAGTAGAATCCTTTATTGTGGGTTTTTTTTGGGGGGGGTCTTTAAAATGCCACTGAGCATTATAATAGTGAGTAAATTTTTAAAAATGCTCAGTCCCCAAATGGGAGCACAAACATCATAACCTCTCATTTTGAATGAAATTAGTTGGAAATATGGACAATCACTGTATCTGAGAGTCAGGTTTGAAATTGTCCCCTAAGTAACTCATCCACTGCTTGCAAACCTCTGGCCTGAGGCTCTTCCTGTCTGAGCTAGAGTGTGAGAGAGAAACTTGCTACATTTGATCCACTGTGTTAATCTGGATAAAGCAGCCAAATTCCCCAAATCCATCATCAGTCCCTGGCACACCATTGTATATTTCTTAGGCAGTGATGCAAACCCCTGCCCTTTATCTCTCCTAAAGGCAGTGAAAGCTTTGGGGTTTCAGGTTTTGAGCTGTCTGGGAAAAGGGCACTGGAAAAGTAAACACAGATGCTACTACAGGAACCTCTTTGGTCCAGGAAGCCTTTAATTTGGTGACACTGGTCCATTGGTGCCTGAACCTGCAGAAAATGGATATTCTCTGTTAGAATGTCAGGGTGCAGACTGGGTGACAGTTTTTTGTCAGTCAACCCCATCATTTAAATCACCTCTTTGTATCTGAACCTGGGAAAAAAATAGCGGTAAGGAAACTACAGAGGATGTGGTTATCTGAGCTAATCAACCCCCCGGGGAGATCAGACACACCTGTGTTCCTCAGTCTTCTGCCCGGGAGAATGATTAAGATAGAAAAACTGCACCCTATTTCTTTCACCCCGTTACACCCCATGCAGCGTTAACCACCAGCCTAGAAATACATTCTGATAACATCAGCTCGCGTTGCACACAGGACAGTGGTCCACAGGGACCAAGCGGCAAATAGCACAGGAAGCTATAGACCATGATTATTTCTCTGGCAAAGATTCACAGATCAAAATGGATTGCCAGAGCAGTGTCTCCTGAGAAGAAAGGCCACCCCAGGGTCCTCTGGGAATGTGCCTGTAAATCATACCTGCTCCAGCTGGGAAAGGCCGTCATGGGGAAGACTGTTGGGGACAGAATCTTCCTCCTTCCAATCAAGGAGTTAGTGCCTACGAAATCTTCTGCATAACAGGAAAGCCGAGTGTTCTCTTTATTTCCTTTGGGTCCAAACCTGTTTTGCCTAGGAGCTTTCGGTCACGAACAACTTCTCTGCCAGGTGAAACTGAGTGTTTACAGGCATGGAAAAAAAAATTTAAAAAGAAGAAATTCTTATTCCCCTTCTCCACACTACATGCATTTCATTACCCCAGACTTCTCAGGCTATATGCCAGAAATCTCACATATGAAGGAAAACTAGTTAAAATAAAACAAAACCAGTCCCGCCCATTTTGATTTCAGTGTGGAAAAAATCTTTCCGAGGGTCAGTTATAAAGCAGAAGTTAAGAGCCACACCAACTGAACCTTATGTGTGCACAGGGTTTGGGGGGATTCCTGCTTATTCCCTTCTTCTTGTGGATAAATTGGCATTCTACACAGCTGTTTTTGTCACCAGCCCAAGTGAGTTTGCTACCGAGGTGGTTTGTGTGTTACAGGTAGGAACTTTGCATTGGATGTATTGTCAAGTCTGAAATAGAGTTCCACAAAATCAGAGTCCATGCAGCAAAAGAATATGAAGAAAGGCAGACATTTCATGACATGTATTGACCCATCGTCGTGTTTGAATCATTTTGATACTTGGCCTGACTGAATGCGGAGTCTAAATTGCACATAAGTTGCAGGTTGGTTTTAAAATGCCAACATCATCTTGGAGGTGAGTCTCAGAAGGTGGTCCTGAATAAGTCTGGGGACAGAAGTTCACCTGTCCCAGCTTAGGGAGACAAAATTTTGACCATGGGACATGAGCAATTTGGTTTTTAGTGAATGCACCGATTTCTCCTGACGGTGGTATGTGAATGCTGCTTTTTCCCATTATTACCTTTATACCAATTGGTAGTATCAGACCTTTCATTGTATCTATTTTTCCCAATCTCCTAAGTGTGGAGTGTTATCATGTGCTCTGTTGCATTTCTCATGTTCCTATTTATCATTCGGCTTTCCTATTTTGTGAATTTCTTACATTCACTTGATAAGTGAGGCCCAAACCTGCCTCTGTACTTGGGCGATAAACTTGGGGCCACAGCAATGGTGAACTACACCTGAGTTCCATGTATAATCAAATTGTAACCTAACCTAAGAGTGTACACTAGTGAGTGGATTTCAGTCAATAAATCCACCGTAGCTGAACCTCCAGCCAAATCAGAGGTGGAAAACTGGATGACCATCTATAAGGCAAATGCAAACAGCAGCCAATCAGGTTATTTCTGTGTATCACTTATTTTTGGCTATAAATATAATTTGCACCTATGTGGTGTGTGACGTGCAGGATCATTTTTATTTGATAATGCTACCCTGATCTAGAAACATTATCTTTTTTGGGTAAACTTTGTTAAATTTACCTGGTCTGAAGTGTTTTTTTTTTTTTTTAATATACACTTATCACACCTTGTTACCCATTTCCTATTGAGTTGTTTGACTATTTTTCCAAGATAGGTGTGCAAATTGTTATTCAATAACTTATTCTCACAAATGTGTGATCACTATAGTAATTGGTTAGGTGATTATTGTACATAATTTTCATTATTACGTGGATCTGCCTTGACCTACTAAACTCATTTTAATCAGTTCCTCCATTTCTTTCTAAATCCTTTGGCAGTGCAGACAGGGGCAGAGAGCGAGGGAGGAAAGGGGAACAAGAGAAACAGAAGAACTGTTCTTAATTTTGTCCCTTTCCTCTGCCTTGAGAGCTTTCTGCAAATGTGATACCTATCTGTATTTTTCCCTATTTGTTCCAACTTTCTTGTCATTTCATCTCGGCAAACAGCATCCAAGAAGTTCCCACTGCCAATCAATTTGATTTAATTGTTCTGAACAACAGATAGCGGTTTCCCTTGCGGGGCGCCCACCTACTTTGGAAAATCCGTGTTCTGGTGGCTTGTTAGTGATAAGGTACATGCAGGAGAGTTTCCCCTTCCCGTGCAGTTGGCAGTTCGTGATCATTTATTACGGTTTGGTGTGACAAAAATGCTTCTTTTTTTCCTTGAAGATGATGTCTACATTCACTTCTTATCTCATTTCTGTTTTGGGGTGATTTCCAAGAAGTGAAAGAAGCATACCTTTCTCCACCATGATTATGACAAAACTGAAGTTTCACTCCACTGGTTTTGAATTGCAGAATTTTAGTGATTCAGTTTTAATTATGCCACAATTTTTACTGTATTTTTCATGTGGTCATGATTTATATAATAGCTTGATTTTTAGGTTTCTATGGAGGTGGATTTTGGGAGCTAGTTTTGCTTTTCATCTTACTTATTTATTTATTTTTGAACCAAGAGGATTTATTGGTACATTTTAGATACGCATAATAATCGCGTTCATCATAGTTAATTTGTACCCATACGTGATAATTTTGAATGATTCCTGGCACACAGGAGTTAAATAATGTGGATTTAAATCATTGTTGATTTTTTTTTAAGCCCGGAGATCATCTTTTATGGTAATGTTTTATGTATGCTTGCAAGTGATTTTGTATGTTTTGCTGTGCATAATCAGATCAGACTTGTCCATGGTGCTGTTACAATTATTATGGTTACTATTAATTTTTGCTGTTACTTAATTTTTTAGAGAAATGTTTTAAATTATTTGAATGTCATTATACATTTATCATTTTTGTTATTTTGCCCATTATTGCTCTATGTATTATAAGGCTTTGTTAGTAGATGCATACCAATTCCTGTTGTTAGAACTTTTTGCTACACTTATTATTATATAGCCATTACTAATAAAAAAGAATTTCCTTATATCCTATATTCTCTCATCATATAAAAATCTGTTTTATTTTGTGTGTTACCACACCAGCTTTCTTTTGGTTAGTATTTGTTTACTATGTCTTTTCCATCTCTTGTTTTAAACATTTTTATGTAGTTGTATAAAACATGTTTTTTTCCTAAAACAAATTTAGAAATCCAAAAGTGTGAATGAATTTCTTTCATAAGAAAGTGTAGTGTATTCAAATATATTGCAATTTCTGATTTATGGATTGTTTTCTACCATGCTATTTTGTATTTTTATTTAGTTTTTACTCCTTTCTTGAGTTTTATAGTTTAACTTCAAAAAAATTCCACTCTATTAAAAGTAATGCTTCTTTTTTTCATTCTTTAAGGAATTACATTTACTTTTCAGCATGTATATGTAATTCTTTATTTTTCTAAAATATTTACAATCATGTATCTTTGTCACCAACAGAGATATGGGAAGTTCCTCTAGAGTGCTAGATTTTATTCAAGGACCCCAGTTCCAGCTCCCTAGTAAACAAAGGGCCCACGGTCTCAACTCTATTTCCCTCTCATTCTAAAATTTTAGTTTCTAAACTCCAATCTAATACACAATATTGTATTAAATTTCTCTTCATTCCCAGAATCTAAGAATTTGCTTTTCCATTCTTGTAATTGTTTTATTTTTGCTATACATTATAAAGAATTTATAGACTGTTAATGTATATGGGGAGGGGGCTTTCTTCACATTCTCTTTTTGGTCTGTCATCCTTCCTTTTGTGTGTATGTGAAATTACTAGCTTCTCATCACTATTGTTGAAAAGGCTCTGACTTACAGTATTTGCTTATTTCCATGGTGGAAATACTACTGTGATGAGTTTCAAGCTGCCAACCTGGCATCAAAACACTCTCAAAATTCCTGAAAATGTAACTCAGTTATTTCAAGTGCAAGTCACAGGGAACCGAGCTTCACCACACCACTGTTAAGCTATTATATCATTACGGTTTGAGAAACTTTGATATTTTAATTCAATGGAACTCCTGGAAGATTCAAGAGTGTGCATCTTCATATGCATCCTTATGATTCTGATTCGGGAGTCTGAGAATCACATGTTGAAAACCATTATTTGTTGAACGATTTCAGCAAGAAACTGGATTTGCAGAGGCAATAGTGGCCTTGAATGATAACTAAGCATTTCAGTTGTTATAAACTGGCGTTTTGATTGCTGTTTAAACTCTGTTGTCATCTCGGTAACAATCATCTGAGGTGCTTATGCTAAAAGTGTTGTTTTACCCTTAATTCTCCTTCAACTTTCGTTAATACTAATTGTAAAATTTATGTCTAGTGAATCTGTTTTCCTCCATTTCCGTGGCAATGACTCCATGCAACCCACCACTTGCGTTCACCTGCATTTTTGATGCCCAGTGTCTCAGCTACTCACGTGGAGCTGTTGAGGACAGGAAACACGTTTAGTTTTCCAAACGTAAAATGCACACTGGATTTCAAAGACTTGGTATTCAGGAAAGAATGTGAAAGATGTCATTAATACTTTCACATAATGATTGTGTGTTGAAATGATATTTTGGATGGTTTGAGTTAAATAAAACATATTTATAAAACTAATTTTACATGGTTCTTTTAACTTTTTAAAGTATAGCTAGTAAAATAATTGAAATACATATACCACATACACAATACAGGATATTGAACGAAGTAATCCTGAGTCCGGTTTGCCCTTCCCCTAGCCTGAGCACCTACCGTCTAATCCGTAAACCAGAAAGATCTTTTAAATTTTTAAGTCAGACTATGTCACTCTCTTGGCCCTGTATCTTCCCATTTCACTTCAAATAAAATTTAATCTCTTCATCATACCTTACCAGTTTGTATAACACCTCACTTATGACTAGCTTTCTGAAGGAATAGCAGGGTAAATTATTCCCTCTGGTCGTCTCATAGTTCTTATAAAATAATTCCTTTATCAAGCCTTTGCATTTGCAAATTCTTTTACCAAAATATCACTCTCTCAGAGCTTGTCAAATGACTCACTGTTCCTTATCATCAACTCAAATGCCACCTCTTCACTTTATGCAGTAGTCTTCTGTGATGTCAAATATAACGTAAGCGTCACTATTTTATTTTAAATTGCCTTACTATTTTCACGGGAAGCCTCGGTAAAAGATCCCACCCACTACATACATATGCTATCAGCAAAAATTTGTTGTGTGAGTGACAGCCTAAGTCTAGACAGTCTTGCGTTTGAATGTGAATTCCACTACTTTTTAGTTGTATAATAGTAGGGAATATTTGTAACTATTTTTGAGCCTTGGAATTTCTGATTAAAATTCGATAAATGTAAAGCATAGTACCTCACCCATAGTATGTGCTTATAAGTTGCAGGTCATTGAAACTATTATCATCATCATCATCATTATTATTAATATATTCTAATTAAATGCGGGAAAGTCATCACAAAGAAAGATGCATAAAACTGATGCATTTTCATCTTTCTGGAAAAGTTACTTAGGACCTATAGCAGGAAAACTAATTTGAAGTTTTCATCTTTCATGGAAATACAATTTGCTGAATTCTTTGAAACAATATTAACGGTTATTTTAAGAATGCAGTAAAAGATTCTTACAATGCTCTTGGCCTAAACATTTACATGGATTTTTTATTTAAAATATAATTCTCTAATCCTTCTCTCTCCTCAAAGTTTCAAACAGGAAAACAGTAATAAGATTAACATAATATGACTATTCTAATGCACAAATCATACAAGGTATTCTCAAAAATACAGCTGTAAAGGAAACTCGAAGCCAGATTTAATCCAGACGGTCTAAATGTATTTGATCTATTTGTTCTTTTCTGTTCCTTCTACCCATTTTCTGCCCTGTGTATGAGTTGTAAAGAATACTTTTGAAAAATTAAGATTTTTCTAGTAGTTCCTAAGAGTCTATGAACCACGGAAAAAATTAAATGAAAAGAGCTAGGCTAAATGTCACGTAGTCCACCTTGAACTTGGTTGACCCTAACTAATATCCAATGCTATTTAAGACCAAAGTCAACAACAAAACAGATGACAACAGTACCAATCTGCTGGATTTTGCGAATGTACCAATTTTTAGCTTGACCAAAGATAGAAACCTAATCACAGTGCTCCGGTTTACAGTCTGTGCTGAGGAGCAGTCTAGTATACATTACCCTGCAAAGACTTCATTTGGAGAGCAGGAGATTAAGACTTACAAAGAGAATTTTAGGGTCCGCCGATGGCACTCACACCTTTGTCTCCATGGCTGACAGTGAGATTTGTCTACACTGAGGTGTAGAGATGCCGAAGGGCGCTCTCCATGAATAAGAGCAGCTGGTGCTGGCCATATGCCAAGAACGATTTGAGGCCCAAACCAAGAAGACCTCAGCACAAAACACAAGGCAAAACTAAATATGGAATGGGACCCAGAGCATCAGAAGCCAGGAGCACACAGAGGTAGACTGACTGCAAAGAGCAGTGGCCCAATCCTTGTGCGGCTGATATGCCAGAGAACTCGGGTTGCTGTTACCAAGGTGAGATGATCTAACTTTCACATGTAGAATCAAGGCAAACACATCATTCCAGGCAAATCTTTCTCTCTGACATCCAAATGAAAGCAACCTCGACTTGATTGAAGCCTATTTTTTCCTGTTCGCTCCTTTAAGAATATCTACATTTTAAACATTATGTTGTTATGTCTGTATAATATCATCGCTTTCCATCTCTCAGTTAAAATGAAGACTGCTTTAACGTTTACCTGAAGAAGTCGTGTACTTGGATAGTTTAAACTACCAGCTAAGAAATACACGCTTCCTTTCAATTTGACAAGTTGTCAAGAGAAACTAGTGAGACTTTCTCATCTGTAATTTGTGACAGGTAGTAACAATAGTCTTCCAGCTTGCTTAAGAATTTTAAAATATTGATTATTTTATTTACAGAATTAACAAAAGTATTTTATTCTTTCTAAATTTTTTAATGTTGTGCTGTTTCCTTAGACTGGAAAAAATGACAAGCACTGAAAAAAATCATTTTAAGTCCTTTCATTCCTGACTTATTTTCTGGAGAAATTTTGGGCACAATCACCTGAAAAGATGCAAGCCGAACAAAACCGCCCTTCAAGCGTCACAGGCTGTGGACTTGCTGCCCCCGCTGGCAGCCAATTAGACATTTACCAGTTTTCAAAGTAGACTCTAATGCTGGAATAGTTTTTCCACCAGGATTTCTTAGTTATTTAAGCCTGAAGCTTTCCCGACATCCTTAGAAAACTGATTGGCTCGGATGAGATGAAAGAAAAATAAGTAACTGAAAATTTCAAAGACTGGCCAAGAAATGCCATTGTCTCACCTGGACTGAAAAATCAGTCATATATGTTGTAACTAAATATTCCTAGGCTTATTATATAAATTCTGATGATGCCTGAAAATATATGAGGAAGAAAGAGAATATAGTATGAGCTGGAAGATTGGCTTCTTAGAGTGAGACCCAAAAATATCTCCTCTAAGACAAAAAAATCAAGGCCCAATTTGCCTCTTGATGAAAGATCCCAAAGGACTCTTGAAAAGAAGTGTTGATACTACTGATTCCAAGGAATAGACTCAGCATTTATCCTCATCTGTGTATTCAAGTCCAAGGAAAATTAGACTACAACCAAAAAGAAATTAGGCAGCCACATCAGGGAGGAAAGCATGAGAAAAACTCTACATCATCTTTCTTGTTGCTTCAGACTAGTGACTTAAGTATTCTCCTACTTAAGCTCATTTGTAAGTATTCTCGTACACAAGCTTTTATATAGGTGCTAGCTAGGCCTACACCTATATAAAACATGTGCATCTTGCTTTTGTAAAAAACATGACATACACAGAAAAGAATATAAAGCATATATGTACAATTTAAGGAATCGTCACTAATCATGCAGTTTACTAAATTGAACACTGTCTTAAAAGCCCCGCCTCAACCTTCTATATGACTTTCCCAGGCGGCTTCCCCTGTCATGATGGGCATGATAGTGGGCATTCAAAGACGTCCACATTCTTATCCCCAGAACCTGTAAATATGTTACCTTACATAACAAAAGGGACCTTGTGGGTGTAATTAAGTTGAGAACCCTGAAATGGGGTGATTAGGCTGGATAATACAGCTGACTGAAGGTAAACACTAAAGTCCTTACAGAGTACGAGGAGAACAGAAGGAATCAGAGTTAAAAAAAAAATGCTATGATGATGAAATCGAAGGTTGGAGTGAGACACTGTGAGTTAAGGAGTATATGAGGCCTCTAGAATCTAGGAGAAAGGAAGTATATTCTCCCCTGAAGACTTTAGAAGGAACTTAACCCTGCCAAAATGTTAATTTTATACCACTTCTTCTAACCAAGAGAGAACATATCCGTGGTGTTTAAAGTCAAGAAATTTCGGAAAATTTATCCCACCAGCCATTGTAAACTAATGTGCCCTTCCTCCCCGGGAAAGAACTAGGGTCCTAACTTTTGTAGTAATCATTCACTTCCTGGCTGATTTGATATTAAAGTTGTGCTATTAAAGTTGATCTCTTAGACTAAGCATATATCTCTAAGCAATACATTTTTAGGTTTGTAAACCTGAATATCAAGCAGAGTTCTCATGGTGCAAGGACACGTCAGTATTGCTATAGACTAAATGTGAAGTTCTCAGGGAAGATAAACAGGTATGGCTTTCAAAGTTCCCTAAGAGTTCATTTCCTTCTGGGTAAATCAGTGGGTGAGTTCATGTGTAAGACTTGACTAAACCAAGACTCACCAAGCTGAAGTACTTGATGCAGTTAGCTGAGGAGCCTGGTACTATCTATCTGTCAGAAATAGTTTCAGTGAGCTAATACATACAGTGACTCATTTGCAAAGACTTACCTCCAAGCTCACAAATGGAAAGCAAAGGAGAATATTTGTATGTGCCACTTTCCCAGTGGATAACTTCATTTGGCCCAGACAACAAGGGTTGGAGAGTAGAGCAGGAATTCCACCTGACCATGATGAAGATAATGAAATCCATGCCAGGAATTTCCAGGTATTCTGTCCTTAGTTTTAGAGACAGCTGAAGGGTACCAGCCATGCTGAATGCGTGCCCTGGCTCACAATGCTTCATCTGAAACGTACAGATCAATCCAAACACCTTCACCTTGGAGATTCCTCTCATTCTGTGCTTATAGGAATTTCTTTTTCTGTGGGTCTCTCTTTCTAGATCTCCTATTATTTAGATTTTGTAGACTTTGGGCTAGTTTTTCAATATTTTTAATACAATTTTATTTCCTATCTATTTGCAATCACTTAGATATTGTTTCTATTTTCTGGAGGGTTTTTTTTTCCACTTTATCTTTTGTTTTCTGTGTTGAGATTTTCATTTTTCTAACATGTTTTTCGTATCCAAAATTCCTTTTTGTTCTCTAGAAATTCTCTTTTGTGCATTGTCCTTACTCCACAGAGGCACTGCTTTGTTTCTAAAGGTATAAGAAGTGGGTCCCTCTTCAATTTTAAGATTTTGCTCTTTTGGCTCTTTTCCATCTTGTTTTACTTGTTTTGATCTCTCTCGCACATTAGAGGCTTTATTTAGGTATCTGTTGATTTGTGCCTGTCTGATCTATGAGGGACAGTGGAACTAAACCATAGATAGAGTGATGCTGTTGGAATTGCTGTTGGTGTTAGTGTAGGATGCTCTGATTGGCTATTGGCTTAGTATCCTTTGGTGTAAGTATCCTAAGAGAATACTGGTCAAGAGATTGACAAGAGAATATTCTACACACTTCCTTCATTAAGATTAAAGGACAAGCAATTACTGTGTTTGCAGCAAAATAGGGAAAGAAGGTGGGGAGGAAGTCTTCATCCTTTTAAGGTTCAGCATGCATATGGTTACATAACCTCTGTTTTCATTCCTTAGAGCATCCACATTCTCATCCTTGCCAGCAACTTCTCAATTCATAACCCTTTTATGTCATATTAGGCACAAGATAAATCCTTAAAAATTAAAAGTGTTGGAAACAGTGGTTGCCTAGAATGTGTTGCAGTCTGGGATCTCAATGCCTCTCAGCTTCTCAATGCCTCTCAGTTAGTTTCTCAATTCTCTCTAGTCACCACTGTTCCATCATCTTGCTGTCTTCCAGAATGGTGTCACTAGTGTCTTTCTCCATCTTTTTTAGCTCTTTGATGTTTATGTCTTTTTCTAAATGCATTATTGCCATGTTAGTGGAATTTTTGACTGAAAAGGAAATGAATTTGTCTTTTTGATCAATCATATATTTGTACAAATACTGTATATATTTGTGTGTGGATTCAGTTATCAATAGTTAAAATAAGGTTATAATGAGAACATTATAAGATCAAAATGCGTATGTGTAATTTAGTTCGACAATAGAAAGATTTGCTGACATGAGGCCCTCAGTAATGTTGATTGTACCTTTTACATGGTCCCTACGGCTCCCTGATTTCTTACACCCAAAGGATTTCACTCATTTCATTTCTAGCAATTTCTTGGCCTCTACCAGATTTTTAAATTTGTAGTTAAGTCTTTTTAAGTTTCCAATTTAATAAAATAAGTAATAGCAGGTGATTGCAGGGATCCAAATGTGTGTAATGTGGTCTTGGTGACCCTGAATAAAGTCAATTGTTAATTTTTCTGCATAAAAAATATTGAGGTACTATTGAAGGTAGATCAGTAACCTTTTGTGGTCATGGATTAAGGATGGGCTTGCCTAGCACAAGCCAGGCCTTGGGTTTCTTCCCCAGCACCTCAGAAGAAATGTAAATGAAGCAGTCTTAGGTTTTCCTTTCATTTTTTTTTCCAGAAGTAAGTTTTCTTCTTGAGAAATTCCACATATTAACATTTAAGGGTAAGTGATAAACATACATGAATCACAAAAAATGAGCAATATTCCTTCTGTGTCCTGAGGAAGAGACCCAAGTGTGTTTTATTTTTCACTTTGGATTGTCTTTATGAGCGCTTCTCACATGGAACTCACACACTGCTGTATTTCCAAAACATGCACGTGTCATATTTCCTTTAATAGCTAAGAGCTCACCAATGTCAGAGTTTCTGTCTTGTGTGTTGTTATATTCCCAAGGCAAAGGACACAGTAGATATCAAAAAATGGATTGAATGGATTGATGTATATATCTAATTTTTAGAAGACATATGTTGAGTACTCTAGATGTGAATTCCCTTAAGTATGTTCCGGAAGATCAGTGTTATCTAATGTTAATGTCTTTGTACAAAGAGAATCATTCCATGATCATCACATATTTGGAAAATATTTCATTGAACAATTCTAAAAGGATGTCTTTACTACTGCAGCTTTTACACCTTCAGTCACTTATTAATATATTAATATTAGTCTTACATGTATCCCCTTTGCTGGTAACTGTGCTGGGTGCTTTGGAAAAAAAAAATGCTGTCTACACTGGTTGCTATTGTGGACCCTGAAACCTAGCAATATGCAAACAAGAGAGAGAAACGATAGCTTGTTTCCCCTCAGATTTATTAGAACAATGGACCCCTTTTTGAGGAACATCTCATGGCACTAGTATTTCATGGAGCACCCTTTGGGAAACCTGGCTGTAGCTATAAAAATAACTATTTTAATTCAGAAACTAGTTGGGAATTTTTATGTGCAATTAGTTCCAAACTCTGTAGTAAATGGGGACTAATAGATTATAAATAGTACCAGATAGGGTACTCCAAACCCAACTCTATTTAAGAAAAAGTGGTGGAAAAAGTACCTGCTAATGGAGACATAAATCAACTCCATGGGGAACTAATGACTTCACTCACCATTCAACTTTCCAAGCCAACTTCTGAAGGTGAACCTTTATAATCAATACAGAATGCGGCCCAGTCAGAGCTCAGACCTTTCATGCTATCGTGCAGGAGCCGGCACGTTTCTGAAGGTCACAGTAGTGCAGTGGAAGATGTTGCCGTGATTTCCCAGTGAGCTGCATTTTATAGCAAGACCCATCATGACAGATGTTTTCCACATACCAATCAACCTGAATTACCCAATCCCAAATACCTCAAACTCACAGAGTATGTTTTGGAGGAAAGCCAAATTCTATTAATTAACTTTTATCTCTCTCTTGCTCTTTTTCTCTCACACACACACATTTGCCTTTTTTTAATGTGATAAAGTTTCAGTAAACCTCAGGAATCTAATGTTTATTTTAACTAGCAATGTGCTTTTGAACAAGAAAACACATGGAGGTATAATATATTACCCTATTGGACTCCATCCCTACAAGATAAATGCTAAACATGTTATCAGTGTCTTTCTTGATTTTTAAGTAGTCATCTATTTATTGTTTTTATTTTACATTTTTATTCTAATCCTTGCAAACTGCAATACCCTAGAGATTAAACTGTAGGTGGGGGGCACGTTAAAGCTTATAGATCCTATTGATAATGTGATTCACGGATTCTTAATTGAATTAAGAGATTACTCCCCAAACTTCAGATTATGGCTTAAATTTATTTCAATAACTCTCTGGGGAACTTTGTTAAGACTTTTACAATCTCTAATACACTGAAGAAGTGGAGGAATAGACAAAGTAGAAAATATATGGCTCCTGCCCTCCGAAGACATATTTGAATTGAAGCAACAGAGAGCAAACATACAGCTAAATAATTAACCACAGCAAGACTTAATCACAAGTTGGTGTGAGAGCAGTAAGAGTAATACAGAACTAGGTTGCTACGCCTTAATAACTTACTTTTACATATTTCATTTAAACACAGAGACAAATCATGTTTACTGAAAGGGGAACTACCGAGCTGAGAATGAAAGCGCCCAGCAATTACTGTAGGGTTTATGGGTAAAGAAGAGCAATGGTATTAATAAGCGATAGACATTCACTGAGTGCCAGTATTCACCAAATAGTTCATGTCCACATTCAGCTAGTCTTGGCAATGGTCCCCAAATTAGCTGTTTTTATTGCCATTTCATTAATGGGTAAAGCGAGACTCCAAAGTAGTTAGATGAGTTGCTCAAGATCTAGTTGAGTGGAAAACTTGGATTGAAGCTCAGCTCAGTCAAATCCCAGAGATCTTGGCTGTTCCCGTCGCACGGGTCCCCTCCTAAGGAATTGCACTAATCACATCTTTGCCTGCCAGATTGAAGTGGAACTTTATGGAAGCCCTGAAACCAGGCAAAGAAGGTTTTCGCCAAGAGAGCAAGAAGCACCTTTCATCTGATATTGGTACATCAGGAAACGTCATCAACAAAGAGCTCACGGTGGATCGGGAGACTAAAACTTCCTCGGCATAAAAGAAAACCTTAAAAATTCTGGCATTTAATCAAAACTCCAAGCAGCACCCCAGTTTCTAAGAAGACTGCTCCCAGCCTGTAGTCCCAAACCAGCGTTCAGTTGTCAAGAACCCAGCACTGATCATGATAGTGTTATTTTTCTGCATAACTGTGTGGGCCTTCCAAAACCATCCAATCACGTGACGGGTCACCTGCACGAACTTGTCTGGGAAACACTTGCTGGCAGCTGCTAACCAGCCTAGACAGGTTGAGCCAGAGAGGTGGGTACAAGAGCAATTAAAACACACATACCCTCGTGGGCATGCGCCCTGATGTGCTCAAGCAGACGTACACCACTACCACCAACCCACTCAAACACCTGTAGCTTCATTTGCAATTAATAAATTAATTAAAATGTTCTCATGGGAAAATGGCCCTGTGAAACCAGGGGTTTATTGTAATGAAACTCAGCACCAAGACCTGCAACATCATAATACTGATCGTACCAAGAAGTGAAGTTATTTGTTGTTCTACACATGCAGAATGAAGTGGTATATTTTCCTGCTCTGTGTTTCCCCTCCCTCTTTATGATATTTGGTTGACTGATTTCTTCTGGGGACATGGCCCAAACTTAATTCAAGAAGAAAGAAAGAAAAAGAGAAGGAGTCCAGATGAACGATAGCAATTCCGTACAGTAGTTATTTCCTACTTGATATCAAAGTTGAAGCCAAAGTGCCCACTGGAAGGCGTGAGTTCCAAGACATTAAAAAAAAAAAATCAAATAACAAGTGTCAGAAACTTTAACTGATATTCATAATGGGTAGATTTTCACTTAAAAATGTGTTATCTACACAACATGTATTATCTATCTACCGTGATGAGTCAGAGAATGGAAGGTGGGTATATTTCTCTTCAGCGTCCATCCGATTCAGCCATATGCTTTTACATGTAATGATGTATGTGACTGTCAACCAAGAACATCTTTCCATGGTGTTACCAGATGTGGTTCTTTTTTTTTTGTTTTGTTTTGTTTTGTTTTTGTTTTTTTTGTGGTGCCGGGGATCGAACTCAGGCCCTTGTGCTTGCAAGGCAAGCACTCTAATCACTGAGCTAAATCCCCAGCCCCCAGATGTGGTTCTTAAATAACCTATTACTTCATGTCTGATTGCTTCATTCATTCATTCATTTATTCACTTATACATCCACACATTTATTCACAAATATTCAGTCCCTTTAATTTTTCATAAGCTCATCATGAAGTTGATAGTCACAAAAGAGATTTTAAGCCTCTACATTATGGACATTTTAAGTGGGATTGGTCTTGAAGGGGAAAGTAGCACTGTGCATTATAGACTATTTACCTGTATCCCTAGCTACTACCTACTAGATGCCAGTAGCACACCCTTCCCCTTCCCGAGACATGACACTTAAAATATACTATGTCTCTGAATACAACCAAATATTCTTTGATGGGGCAAAGTCACTCCCAGTTTGAGAACTAATGGCACCGAGGATTCAACGCCTCTTTACAAAGACCTTCAGCTTTGTGTTCCTCCCCCATTATTCTCTAGATATAAAACCCTTCTCTCTATCTATAGGCATGAAACTTGAGAGTTCTAACTCTGCTCCTCTCCTTTCATGAATGATTAGTCCATTCCTGAGATGATTTACCTTACAGAGAGATGGAACCATGACTTTCAAACCGTAATACAACACCAACAGGCTATGAAGGTAAGAAATCTCAAGTCCTACATGTTATGACGACAGTTTGAGGAAAAGGAAAGAAGACAGAGTTCAAAGCAGTGATAGAAGAGTAGAAAGACCCTAAGTCCAAATGTTTAAAATTCAGTTATAACTTGTCTACCTAGCTAGCCATATATTATTTAAGTAATCTAAGTTTCAGTTTACTATTTTACAAAATGTGGATACTATTGCCTACTATTCAGGACTATTCTGAGGATTATGCATTGCAAAGTTAGAGTAGGAAGAGAGTACTCAACTAAATTTTATTCCCTTCCTCTCAATGAACACGATCCATAGTAATGACCCAATGTTAGTTGTGATAACTGTGTGAATTTTTAAAACATTTCTTATTATGTGTTTTACCATTTGTAAACTATGAGGTGTAACATCTCCTGTGAGTCTCCACCAGACTCGGATCTGTCTCTAAAGAAGGTTAGTGATGGTATCTTGTTCATCAGAGGTGATGAATCAGAGCTGACTTGCCTGCGTTACTCAATCCGGCAGGTGCCTGGTGGAGACACTGAGTCAGGAAGCAGTTTACTGCGTGGTTGGTAGAATTGTGTTTCTTGCTCGTTCAGTTTAATTAGAGTGGAGTCCTGAAGTGCCTTGGTGGGAATGCTGGGTTGCCTATGCCATTTTAGAAAAACAGATTCAGAAAATGGAACTCCAAAGTCTTTAGCCACACAATCCTTTTGTTTTGTTAAGGAGTCCAAAATGACTCAAGTTAGTCTTCAGACATTACCAACCAAAGATATCCTTAAAATGTCTTGGAAATGCAGCCTTTTGAAACCTTAAGTGGCATTTGTGAAAGTGCAAAATCATCCGAGCGAATGACGAAATGGTTGGGACTTTCACTATGAAAGGGTATTTATAATGAAGAATAAAAAATTGTCATCTGCTCCCAGAATAGCATTCTGTCTCTGGCAGTAGTCACAATAGATGCTTTGTTGGGAACTATGGTATTTGTGCCCTGTGATAAGAGCCTTGAAATTAAATAGATGTCCTCTGAACATATCTAAAATTTTGTGCTGTTCTATTTTTAGGCCTAGAAAAGTGGGCTTTGTACACTTAATTTCACCCATTTATTTTCCATTTACATCATAACTTTTACCCCTTCTTCCTTGCTCCACAGCAAATTATTTTGATCATCTGTAATGTGAAAAAAGGACTAGAGTGCAGGGACAAAAGAATGTAAAAGGAGAATTAGCAGTATTGCTCATCAGCTCAGGGGAGCAAAGATTTACTTGTTTAGGAAACATCATCTCATTTAAATTTATTAATAGCCCAGAAAGGAAATATTTGTATATGCTTTTTATTTTTATTTTGTTTTTAGAAAGAAAATGAGATCTGAAGAAATTGACAACTTAGCAAGAGTATCAAGTGGTGGGTGACAGAGCTGGCATGAGAAATTAGACGATGAAGCCCTTGTTCTTTGCCCTCTACCATGTTACCTACCAGATATGGCTCTGACACATCTTTTGCTCCTCCTTTTAAGTATACCCTGTCAGACTAGAGACTGAGGGATCCCTGTGGGGCCAACTCACCTCCTCGCTGAGTGAGTCTCACCTGCTCTGATTTCTGAGCAAAGGTCTTTGGCACTGTGGCTGCCTTCCACATATGTTTCAAGTCTTGTTCTCCATGTGGACAGAACTTAGGAACGAGTTCTCTTTATTCCTTCAGCAAGTGGACAACTGTTAGCACAGAAGCAGCAGTAAATGAGAACTTAGGTTGTTCATGGCTTAATGAAGAGAAAGCTATGCTGAGGGCTTTTCCAAACTGACAGTCATCCCATGAGATCAGTTATCCTCATTATACAGATAAGGACACTGTGGACTAGACAAGCGACCAGAAATTCAAATTAACTCAACTGAGGTCTCACAGTAGAGCTGGGAGTCAAATGCAAGCTGATCCCTGACAAGTCAGCTACCTAGGGAACTGACTTAAGCCGCAGGTGTGTTTTTTCTATCAACCTGCCTCAGGACTGGGTTTAACTTTGAGTGAGTTAGAGCATGGTGGCCAAGAAAACATCCTGAGCTCAGCACCACTGTTGTCTGCTCAAGTAAGTGCTCAGGGCACTAGTTTGCTGGAGGCAGATCTCCACGCTCAGATAAGGGAGTTGCTAGAGGAAGAAAAGACCTGCCCATTCTCATCAGGAAGAGCTGATCGTTAGCTGTATCCCCTGATGTTTATGTGAATTTAAAAGACCAAGTTTTAATTTGACACTATCTTTGGGAAATCTAATTAGCAAGTCATAGGGTTTCCGTCTGCAGATCCTCCCAGATAGCAAACATGAATACCATAAACACAAGCAGCAAGACAGAGCAGCAGGAGTCTAGAGAGATACACTCAGGTCCTGAGGCAAGACTGCTGACTCAACAGGTGAGTCAGGTGTGCAAGCAGAGAGTGCACAGGCCTGAACTCCCCTCTCCTGCACTCCGGAGTTGCAGGGAGACCAATCCAGGAGCGAAAAGTAGCAGTGCTTGTCTACAATTAGTACAGTTGGGCTCAGCTCTCAACTTTATTAAAGATCTTGGGAGGCTGAAATAGACTATTTCTCTTCCACAGTGACTAAGGTCTAAACTGTGACACTCTGCAGTTATGATTGTTTTGAAGATGACATCAATACAACAATCACATCAATTTTAGTGCAAGGTAGCCAACTTTGGGTCAGGCAAACCGAGGCGTGAAACTTAGTGGCATCACCTTTTACATATGGAAATGACTTAGCCTCTGTGAATCTCTGTTTCCACATCTGAAGATGCAGAATTGAATTGTGTATTTCTCACTGAAGGATTATCATTGCTAATCAACCATCCGTAAGCAAAGCATTTGGCAGGTAGTCAATAATATCATTTATGAACTATGAACAATGACTGACCAACCATTAATTGTAGATATAGCAGCTATTGTTTTCTATACCTGTTTCATGTCAGACAATGTATACACATTATTTTTATTCTTCAGATTCATCCCACAAAATATGGTTGAAGAAATATCCATAATGAGCCTTTTTTGTGTATCTGTTTTGCAACAGGATTTCTCAAGACATTTTAAACTCCAATGTCCTACAGAGAACGGAGAACCTAAGATGCCACTAGCACGAATGTGTCTAAATGGAAGATAGTTTTACTGACAAAACGATCATTTAAAACAATCACCTTAAATGTCAGTCTTTGCAAACTTTTATCATAGGTTACTATGTAGGCTATTTATTTTGAAATGTTACTAGGAGTTTGAAAATATATACTTGCTTTACGTAAACCAATCAATGTTAGTTTTAGATGCATGTGCAAATTACTTGAGAGAAAAAGTTTTAAAAAAGAAAAGTAAAAATGATGTCCTTGCAAACTAAGATCACAGTAAATAAATAAATAAATAAATAAATAAATAAATAAATAAATAAATAAATGAAGTAAGCCTGGGATGACAGCCATGAATGGACACAGAACATTCCGAACAAAAACAATGAGACTTATATGACCCACATGGGCACGTGTGTTTGGGATATAGCTTCCAGTAACAACATCGTCCATCAATACCTAATAAACAGAGTCACAAATACTTAGCAGAGGTGCAAATCACACCCTTTGACAAAAAACGTGGTCCATGATTTAAATTTTTCTTGAAAGTTTTGGTTATTCAACTTTGAAAGAAAAATAGTTTCATCGAAAATGAATTGGAAATGTGAATTTAGTAAATTAGGATAATTAGATTAAATTGTGTTTAATCTAATGTAGAGTTAGAAATACGTTACGAAATGTATGTAAGACAATGTATTTTTATTTTTAAAATTTTTTCCTTGTAGAAAACTCTGTCTTTGTAATGACATTTATTAACATGATTTAGGATATTCTTGGTTTTGAATATTGCTGAAAGCACGCTACAATGCTGGTTGTATTTGTAGATATAAATATTAATCAGGAATCCATGCTAACTTGGAGAAACTTACCAAATGGTAGGGAAAATATGACATATTTTTATAAAAAAACTATTATATATGATAAAAAGTGACAAAGCCATGAGAGAAGTTATAAGTAAGCTATCTTAGGAATTCGCTCGAAGAGATTTCAAAATAAACCACAAGTATGAGCTTTAATAGGCTTCCATTTTATTTATTTATTATTTATTTATTTATTTATTTTGTCTGTTTCTTTGGTTGGTTGAGGTTTGAGGTTTGGTAAGGAGACTAAGAAGGGTGACTTGAAATACATCTATGTCACACTGACTTTGTCAAAATGTCTGTTGAATTAGATTCAGTTTTAAGCTAGTAGCATGGCTATTTCAGATCTCTAAAATCAAGGTATGATGGCTAATTTTATACCTATTATCATTCCAAGGGGGTCAAATTTTTCTGATGTGCCTCAATTGTTCTTGCATGATGTAAGAAGTGTGATTATAGAAAAGAAATAGAGATTTCAGTCTGGAGAGTAAAAACTTATGATATGATTCTAATAAGGACAGAATGTTTAAGCCAATAACAAAATCATCCTATATCATTGTGCATTACATAGCTGTTCACGTAGTCGTCGTTTATCTTGTTGGTATTTTAACCCCTAAGGAATGGTACACAAATAAAAGATGACAAGATTCAGTAAGAGAATCCCAACTTTCATAGCTCTGGAAAAGCTACCTGGTCCATCTCAGAAATTTCTATTAAATAAAAATATAACTCCTTTTGGTCCACAACAGTAATGAACATTTTCTGTTTTAAACTGAATTGGGTTTTATTTCTGTATAAGCCCTGCTTGCTTATGAAAATATTTCCTTCTGAAGGGCACCTGAACATGCATATACATATGCAGAGTCATAATTTCAGCATGCTATGTAAGAAACCACCAGAAAAAATTTGGAAGTGGGGTTAGATTCAAGTATATTTTAATATTCTATGGCCTATATGGTATACTAAAAGATCATAGGAACTGTCATCTGTGGTTCTACATAAGGTAATTCACACTAAAATAATTAAATCTTGCCTTCAAATTAAAAAAACCCAGTAGTTAGAGCTATTAGGCAAGTCTTTTATAGTGTTTATCACAGTAATAATAACTTTGATGCAGTCACACACACAAAATCCAACACATGCATTAAAGTGGACAATTCTAAGTTCAAAACTAAGCAGTGAGCAAAAACGTCAATTTATTAATTGATGCCTTGTTTGAATTTTTTTCTCTGGCCAGCTTATTCTCTGGATAAACAGAATGCTGGCCGGAGTACTAATATCTCTATCAAGCAGCCCTGTTCTTCACCTATAGCTAACCTCAACTAGAGTTTCATTTCTCTCTCTTGACTGTGAATGCTCATGATGAATCAAAGCTATAATGGATTTGCAATTGTCTTCTTCTTTTTTAAGCATCGTTGTTTTCATTGAATGTAAAGAGATGTATTTTCTTTTCTCTGAAGCAAATATATGACATCTAGGCCATTTTCTCCCTGTGGAAAAGGCTCTCTGGCACGGTTGGGCCCTGCCTGCTCAGTTGTTAAACAGCAGGGATTATCATGCAGGACAGTATTAAGTGGTATTTAACAGTAAGACCAAAATTCTCTGTCAAATGCCTGACTTAGGGCT
Organism: Hystrix cristata; assembly: GCA_004026905.1. Classification (NCBI taxonomy): domain Eukaryota; kingdom Metazoa; phylum Chordata; class Mammalia; order Rodentia; family Hystricidae; genus Hystrix; species Hystrix cristata. The sequence continues at coordinate 19,103 of PVJO010003658.1, read as the reverse complement.
CCTTGATTGTTAGCATCCCAGCCCCGAGACCTTTTGCACGGAACCATTTTTCATTCTGACAACGAACTACTGTGGCTATCCAGGCTTGCTTTGCTGGAGCTGACAGCCAAGTATTTCTGTGACAGAAATATTGCCACAGAGTAGGGGATCAGGGGTGGTGGGGAGACGTTTTTATCCCCTTTCACTCCAACTCCAATGGCATTCCAAGCAGTAGGTGTCCCAACTCAATGACTGGTTAATCTATTCAGCATGATCCCCTGTCTAGTCAAAACAATAGGGGGGTAGAGGGCAGGCGAGCGTGGAATACGGGCCTCACAATGCGATTGTCTAAAGTGCACATTACCGTCTCCATCTCCGCTAGGCACATTCTCATTGACACAGGCTGGGGAGGGTGACCACTGAGACTGCCAATTTAAGTACCATTCTCTAAAAGGTTTTTTATTGGGGGGTAAGGGGGAGAGGGAGAGGTGTTTGACAGGTCCCTAAAGTTCAAGTGCAACCATTTTACGACCACAGTAAGACATCAGTTATGGAACTTATGATATGATGGGTGCAAAGGCAGGAAATAAAAGAAAGAACTTAATGAAAGTTTAATCTTCTGGGGAATTTGTTTCCCTCAAAGGCATAAATTGAGTGACCTCAAACTAAAGTTCCCTGTCAAAGGCTGGCATGGAGGTCACGCACATTTTACAGCTACACTAGAAAGGGATATATTTTTTTAAATCACTATTTCTATTTTGAAGTGGATACCTATAGTCATTGATGGATGCTGAAGAGCGCTCCCCACAGATTTATTGGAGAGGTTATTACCTCTCTGTGCAGTGGGCATGACAGAGGAGTTATGTGAGTGTAGTTCCCTGCACATTTGTCTGGTCTTGATTTTAACTATATATAACGACGTCTGATTGACTGAGCAGCTGAAAAACTTCTTTGGGAACTTACAAATCAAGCTTCCCTTTCTGGACTCTGGGATGCTAAGCTCACACCTCAGCTTTGTTCAAAGCCTTTACCCTGAGGGGTGAGATGTGACTTACACACAGTCTCTATTACATAGGAGGCACTATATGGACTGGAAGTCATGTTGTTAAGCTGGACTCACTTTCCCAGATCTCCTGGAACAAAAGCATGTCTTTAATGAACAGAAGAAACAAAGCTGACCAAGACATGGAGAAAGATGAAGTTGGCTGAGATGATGCCATATCAACAATGTCGTGCTCACCATCTAAATGGTTGACAATAGCTGCACTTGGTTGGTGAAACCTATGTGCATAAATGTGAAAATGTCTTAGTTTCTTCAGACTTTACAGTAAGCCTAGCACATTTGGTCCTTCATCAGGGATGACACCAAGAAACCTCACACCTCACAGGCAGGTCTTTTCCACTTATTAGATATATAAATCCTGAGCAAAATGTGTTCATATATATTCTGTGTCTTGAATACCATATTCATAGGACAGACATTAGTATTTATGTTAGCAAGGTAACTATAATATCTGACATATGTCATAAAAACACAGTAACATCAATATTTAATTATTGCAACAGTGATAGTAATAGCTGCTCTGGGGTGGATCTCAAATGATTAGATCCTCAGTAGAAAAGTAATTCCCTTTTTAGGCTTTTTCATATGTATTAGGGTTTAGTTATGTGGTAGTGAAAGGGAAGGTAAAGGAAATATCTAACAGAATATTATGTATATGAGGAATCTCCGTACTGATTTCCACAGTGGCTGGACCACTCTACATTCCCACCAGCAGTGGACGAGGGTTCCTTTTTCCCCACAGCCTCACCAGCACTTGTTATTGGTTGATCTTTTCATAATCGCTGTTCTTTCTGGAGTGAAATGTAATCTTACCATTGTTTTGATTTGCATCTGTCAAATGACTAGTGATGTTGAACACTTTTTCATGTATTTATTTGCCATTTTTATTTCTTCATCTAAGAAATGTTTATTCATTTCAGATGCCCATCTTTGGATTGGGTCTTTAAATTAGGGAGGTTTGATTCTTTTTGAGTTCTTTGTATAGTCTAGATGTTAGACCTTTGTCTGATGGATAGCTAGCAAAAATTTTTTTCCATTCTGTGTGTTTTCACCGGCTCTATTGGTGAATTCTTTTGCTGTGCAAAAGCCTTTTAACAGGATCTGGTCCCAAGCAGTGATTCTTTGTATTGTTTCCCATGCAGTCTGGGTTCTGCTCATAATTTTTTTTCCTACCTGTTTTAGTTACTTTTCTCTCCTTGCTGGGACAGAATACCCAACACCAAAAGTTAGGGGAAGAAAGGTTTATTAGCTCACAGTCTGCAGAGGTTTCAGTCTATAGTCCGCTGGGTCCCAGGCAGGGCGGCATGGCAGAGGCCGAACGGCATGGCAGATCGGCAGCAGACCTGCAGCAAAGTAAAGTGAGGAATACAATGCAAGCAATGCAAACAAACAGCTAATTAGCTTCTTCCTGTATTTTATATTTTATCTAGGCTACCTGTCCTTAGGGCGGGCAGCACTCCCACCCTTAATCCTAATACCCTTAATCCTAGCGTCACATTTTTGATCCCAGCAGAACCATGCCACATGGATCAGTGGATTAATTTAGTAACCACACACTCTAGATCCAGCTATCTTTTACCACATGAGGCTTTGGGGGGACATCTAGACACAAACCATAACACTACCCCTATGTCTTCCATTTGATCTAGCTATTCCTCTACTGGGCATTGTCCCAGAAGAATTAAAATCATCATACCACAGTGATATATACCCAACCATGTTTATAGCAGCACACTTTGTGATAGCTAAGTCTTGGAAACGACCTAAATGCCCAACAACTAATGAATGGCTAAAGAAGATTTGGTTTTTCTACACAATGGAGTACTACTCTGTCATAAAAAAGATAAGCGAGAGACATTTGTAGGTAAATAGGTGTACCTTGAGAACATACTCTTAAACAAAATAAATCAGACACTCATGAGTGCACATCGAATTGTTTCTCTGATATGAGTAATCAAAAGGGTAAATAAGGACAGAGAGGTGTAATAGATACTATATAAAAGGAAGATGATATTCAAAAGAGAACTAGAAAGGGGGAAAGGGGAAAAGAAAGAAAGGAAAAAGGGAAGAAAAATGAAAGGGAAAAAGTGGGAAAATATAAATAAACCAGCTGTAAATAGGGAAGGGGGAGCAGAAGGGAGGGGTGGGTAAGAGGGGCGAAAACCAAGATACATCATGTACAAGTACAAAATGACCATGATGAATGTGACCATTATATATACAATCTACCAATACATGCTCTTGGTAAAAAACTAAATTATAAAAAAAAAAGAATATTATGTATGTATACGAGTTATGTACGTGTTTTGATAAGATTTACTTTTACAGTAGTTTTAAGATTCATAGCAAAGTATCTTCTATAAACCTTCTGCCCTTATATATGCATAGATTCCCCCATAATCAGCTTCCTCTACCTAAGCAATACATTTGTTATAATTGATAAATCTGCACTGACACATCACTATCACACAGTCTACAATTTGCATTAGGGTTCACTCTCAGAGTTCAACTTTCTATGAGTTTTGACAAATTTATAATGACATTTATCCAATATTATTGTACCATATAGAATAGTTTCACCGCCCTGAGGATCCTCTGTGTTTAACCTATTCATGTCTCTCTCTCTTTTTTTTTTTTTTTTTTTTCCATACTGGGGATTGAACTCAGGGCCTTGTGCTTGGTAGGTAAGCACTCTAATCACTGAGCTAAATCCCCAGTCTCATGTCTTATTTTTAAAAGCTCAACTTGGAGTTCTGTGTGTTAGTGATAAAACACAGAAAAGAGTGTGACTCCTATATAATAATTTGTGACTACAAAGTGGTCTGGTTAAGGTTCCTAACTCATTCCATGAACCAAACAATTTATCACTAGAAGAAAGAGTATGGACCCAGGCTTAAATCTTTGTGTAACTATTTATGAGTAACTTTCTTTATGCCTTCCAGTAAATAATGAAAATAATTACGGTTCCTTCAATTGAAAGCTGTTTTAAGGATTAAATGAGATCATGCCTTTCAGGGATATTAGTATTCAGTAACTGTAAATAACTGTTATTTATAGTTTAAATAAATGTAAGCTCTAATTATCATAGTGATAGCAAAGGCAGCAACAGTTATTTGAATTTTGAAATCGAAGGAGTTACTCTAACATAGGGAAATATGACAGACAAGATAATTAATATCTACAATTAGTTTTCTCTCAATGATATACGCTAAATATTTACTTAAATTGCAAAACTTCTACCTCAATGTAGAATTGAGCAAGTGCCTTCAATTATTTTCCTCTGCTAATTAAATTAAATACTGTCTCATCTTTGAGGTATTTGAGGCCTTCTGAATTACACCTTCAAAACTGGGTCCTCAGTCTTCCTCATACAGACATTTGTATTGTCCAGCGCCACATAGCCAATATTTGGCCCAAACCAAAAGAAGCTGAAGTCAAATATTACTGCCCCAGAAATGGCTTTTGGGATATGAAAATATATATAACATTTTGTCAGAAATTTCCATTAGTGTCACATTTAACCATTAAAACTATAGTTGTCAAATGATGTATTTCAGGAACACTTATTTTCAGAATTATCAATTCTTATGTTTTAAAAATAAGTTATTTGTAATGAGAAATGTATTCTCATGAGTCCCTAAATTTAAAGACCCAATCCAAAAATGGGCATGTGAAATGAATAGACACTCTTCAGTGAAGAAATACAAATGGCAAATAAATATATGAAAAAGTGTTCAATACCACTGGTCATCAAGAGATGCAAATTAAAACAAAACTGAGATTCCATCTCACTCCAGAAAGAACAGCTATTATCAAGAAATCAAGCAATAACAAATGCTGGCAGGGCTGTGGGGGAAAAAGGAACCCTTCTCCACTGTCAATGGGAGTGTAGGCTGATCCAACCATTGTGGAAATCAGCGTGGAGATTCTTCAAAAAACTACAACTAGAGATTCCATTTGACCCAGCTATTCCTTCTGGGAATCTTCCCAGAAGAATTAAAAACATCTTACCACAGCAATATATGCACAACTATGTTTATAGCAACACAATTTGTAATAGCTAAGTCTTGGAAACATCCCAAATGCCCAACAAATAATGAATGGCTAAAGGAGATGTGGTTTTTTAATACAGTGGAGTACTACTCTGCCATATAAAAAGATAAACTTGAAACATTTATAGGTAAATGTTGTCTCAAGGTGCATTATGGATGCACCTTGAGAACATAATCTTAAGTGAAATAAATCACACACATATGAGTACACATCAAATTGTTTCTCCGATATGAGAGACCATAAGTGTAAATAAGGACAAAAAGGTGTAATAGATATTGTGAAAAAGAAAGATGATATGCAAATGGGAAGAGAACTAGAGAGGGAGGAGGGGGAAAAGAAGGAGGGGGAAAGGAAGGAAGGGAAAAGAAAGGAAAAAAGTAGGGAAAAAGCAGAAAATGTAAATAAAGCTATTGTAAATGAGGAGGGGAGGGGGAATTGAAGGGAAGGGTGGGGAGGAGAAGGGAAAAACCTGTACAAGATATTTCATGTACAGGTACAAATTAACTACATCACTATATATTTCTACAATGTACCAATACATGTTCTTGGTAAATTAAAATAAATAAATAAATAAATAAAATGTTGGTAATATTTTTACAATGGGTAAATCTCTATTACCAAAAAAGGTTACCAACATTTTAAATATTTACTGAGGGAATTTTGTTCTTAGGATTTATTATCTTATAAATATTGCCTTCAACTGATGAAAATACTTGGCAATATACAAACAACTGTTTCAACACATTTTTTATTTAAAAATTTTATCTCTGAAGATCCAAACCTATCCAGAACTGTCTTCTTTAATTATTCTTGTAAATATGTGATTCTGGAGTTTGAGCAAGTTAATGAAGAAAACTGTGTATGGGTGCTTTGCTTTTCTCTCTTTCTTCCTTTTTAACTTTATACAGAAGTCAGCACTTACCCACAGTTTTGTTTTCAGTTTCAGCCACCACACTTAATCACAACAAAAACCATAAGTGGAAAATTCCAAACGTAATTCTAAAGTTTTAAGTGATGTACTGTTTTGGGTAGTGAGATTTCATCTTCTCATCCAGTGTAATCACACTGTATACACTACCCTCTCTGTAGTAGCTGCCTCTGTTATTACACAGACTGTTCCAGCATGATGTATTTGTGTTCATTTAACCCTTTGGTAGCATCTTAACACTATGTCCAGGTGCCTATGTCACTGTGAGGTGTCACTTCATCTCATCACATAGATAGTGAAGTATTCCAAATTGAGCCTCTAAACTCCATTTGGGGAAGCTAAAACTGATTCACCAGAGAAACATGCTGTGAATTCTGGTGCCGAATTCTGCAGTTGGTCTATGCAACTTGGCTATACTATTTTCTAGTTAGGTCACGGGAGATTAGAAATGCTATGTCCTTTTGTGATTTGTGGGAAGGTAGACTGTGGCTCTTACCTAAAAACAAACAACCTAAACTCAGCCACGGAGGTCACTATCTCTAAAAAGGATATCTTGGATCATCTCTCTCCACCTCTTCACCTGGACTTCCTTTCAAGTATTTGTTCATAGTATCCCAGTCAGAACTGACAACCTTAGACTCATCTTAAGCCTGTGTCCTCTCAGGATTTTCAGTCTCGTCTAAGTACTCATTTTTTTTTTGGGGGTGTTGGGGATCGAACTCAGGACCTTGTGCTTGCCAGGGAGGCACTCTAACTACTGAGCTAAATCCCCAGCCCCAAGTACTCTTGATTTAATTTGGCCATTTATAATAATACATTTGTCCAAATTACCTCCAGAAACGGAGATTAATTGTAAGTGATATATAGGCACGAAGACATAGGAAAGTACAAAAAGCCAATAGTCTAAGCATGACTCCAGAAAGACACTGCATGTGGGTACATGTGGAGTCCAAGGCAGCTGTTAAGATGGGCCTACGTCACTTATTCATTTAACTTGTCATAAATAGAAGGCCATATATTTTAGAGAATGTCCTTGGGCTTCCTCTAGTCACACTCTGCTCTACAAAGTGAGGAACCCTCAAAGCCAACATGGTCAGCCAGAGTATGCATGCTGCATCTCTAGACTCTTGTAAGAAGAATCCCTGGAAGTCTCTTCCTAATGACACATAACCTTCTTCTGGGATTTCCAGAGAGAAGCCAAACAGGAGTTTGTGAAAATATAGATTTTGACCATGTGAGCTGAGATTTCCATGCACATGAATGCAACATCTCCTCCCAGTCCCATGGCCAAAAAGATGGGGTAAAGAGAGAAGAGGGCGCTAGACTGGTGCAACTACTTTGGAAATCAGTGTGGAGATTCCTCAGGGAAGTAGGACTAGAGATTCCATTTGACCCAGCCATTCCACTTCTTGGTATCTTCCCAAAAGAATTAAAAGCATCATACCGCAGCGATATACGGGCACCCATGTTTATAGCGGCACAGTTTGTAATAGCTAAATCTTGGAAACAGCCCAAATGCCCATCAACAGCAGAATGGATAAAGAAAATGTGGGTTTTTTTCAATACAATGGAGTACTACTCTGCCATAAAGAATGATAAGCTTGAGATAATTCTAGGTAAGTGGATGCATCTTAAGACCATACTCTTAAGTGAAATAAATTAGACACACATGTTTAAATATTGCATTGTTTCTCTGGTGTGAGAAACTGAAAGTGTAAATAAAACTAAAATGTATTATATTGGGAAAGGGAAGAAAATGTCCAAATGGGAAAGGGACAAGGGGGGGGAGGGGGGAAGGGACAGAGGGACAAGAGAAATAAGAAATGAAAGGAAAAAATGGAAACAAAAGTTTTGTAAATAAGGAGGGAGGAGGGGGTAAAGGGATGGGAGGGGAATGGGAAAAAAACAAGCAACAAGATATATCATGTACAGGTACAAATCCCCTCTGATGAATGTTATCACTATGTACATCTAAAATGAACCATTAAAATAAAAAAAAATTAAAATTAAAAAAAAAAAGAGACGAGGGCACAAGTCTAGCTAGAAGCAATGCCTGCCTCCTTTCCCTACAAAGCAGTGATTTGGCTTAAAAGGGCAGGATTCTAAGAATCAGACATTTTAATCTGGCCTACTAGGCCTTTCCAAAGATGTATGTGTCAAGTTGGGAGGACAGATCATATCTTATTACTCAGCCTATTGATTTGAATCATAAAATTTAAGTATTTAGAGAGATGATATTTTAGCATCTTCTTGGATTCTTGCCCATGGGCTTAGATAAATGGAAGGAAGTGTTGGAGACAGAGAGAGATAAACTTGCTTGTAATTTCCTTCAGGTCCAGAAACTGAATTCTTTACCTAATCTTACTGTAACAGGGTACTACACTATATTAACCACCAATGAATTCTGATGTGAGAGATTTTGCTTGTTGAGATGAATAGAAAAGCAAAAATATGACCAACGGTGGAGAGGGGACAAGGCTGCTATCTGTCCCATAATGTGTGAAATGGCCACACATAATAAAGCGTGGTATTCCCCCAAATGTCAGCAACATGTTATGACAGAAACAATGAACTAACAAAAGATGGACAAATCATCTATTGTCAAACACCCGTCCCTCCTTCACTCAAGAGAGGTTCCGTACAGGATGATGTCTGTGTTTGGTGTTCCAAAACATCCATGATTAACCCCCCCCCATTCCCCAAAGAAAATAGAACAGTTTTCCAAGGGGGTGCTTTTTAATATGAGGACATGTTAAGTCGATTTTATATTTGGTGTATTAGTTTAACTGCAAACCCCTCATGGCATTTTTAGGCACCTACCTTATTACTATCATGTGAAGATTTTTATATATGCTTTATTGTTTGTAATATACTTTACCATGATACAGTATTAACAGTGTATTATTTTGCTCAATACCTTGAGGATAACTACTTTACATATGAAACACCATAATTTCCCAGGATTATTATCCTGTCAGAGGCACCAATTAAAAGAGCCCTTCCCTCAGGACCTTCTAAAAGGTTTCAAATATTTAACCTTCCTCAATTTTAGAAGTTTCACTAAGCGGCCTGGAGGGTGTTACAAGTAGCCATGTGAAATGAGTACTAATGTGGATTGGAGCTGCCTTTGCTAGAAGAGGGAATAACAATCTGGTGTGTGAAGTGAATCGTGTACCCCATCACTTAACTGAGAATCATCCAGACCATAAGGTTAGATGAATCCTGTTGCTAAGATAATTTATCATCTCCCTCAGAAACGGCTTCATGAAAAAATGTTGCACTTGTTGGGATGCCAAAAGGGGAAAGTTGGGACACCAGAGAGAGCTCAAGAAAAGACACAGTGCAGCCTAGAAGTTTCCTTGTCAACCCACCGCATCATCCAAAGGTTGGCATATCTAGCAGAATTTGACCTGATTACTTTCAAGTCCAGAGATCATCTAATCTTGAGGTATTAGAGGAAGTAACCTGTAAGAAATGATCAATTCCTATCCTGGAATTTGGCTGATGTCTACCTCTAAAACCCTAACTAAACTAGTTTTCATTGGCGTGAAATTCTATCATGATGTGGATTTCTACCAGTAGATAGAAACTTTTTTCAACCATTCAGCTGATATTCTTCAAGTACTTACTATGTTCTTCACATCTACTATCCCATGAAACCCTAAAATGATCAGAGGGAAGTGGAGTGCATCTCCCTTTTGTGGCTGAGGAAAGCAAGGTCAAAAAAGTACAAGCACTTTGCCTGACATCTCATAGTGACGGAGGTAAAATTTAAATCAAGAATTTATGAAAATGGTTCACTTTAATTTCTTAAAAAAAAGACTATACTTAATAGAACTGAGAAATCAGGTTGCGATTAGTTTACTTAACATGCAGTTTGCATATAGTAGGTGGTTGATACATACTTTTATAAAATTTGTCTTATAAATACTAGTTTAATGTCCAAGTATACAGAAAGCCTTGAACACTTAGCTGGGTGTCATAGATGAGAGCAACCTTGATGTCCACATTCTTCTGAAGTGGGGGATTTGCACCCAATGAATAAAGCTCCAGTCTAATTGTTTTAAGTAAAGGATGGAAGGCGCAGTACCCTAGAAATGCAGAGGAGGGCAAAGGAGTAGGATTCTGTGACCACTGACACATTACAGTTTCAACTTCAATATCTCTATTTAGCTTTGGGAATATACCAACATAGAAAAGACACCATTTTAGAGAAGCAAATGCCCAGCTTTAAAACAATTTTGAAAGCATTAATTGAGATAATAAATACCTTTTCTCCTTGATTATAAGAATCTGAGGCTGAATAAAAGTGAACTCTTTCAGTGAAACTCATTTCTTTACTTTAAATAAATTTACTTGTTTGCATTAATTTTAAGGTAGAAATCTGGGTAGATAATTTCAGGTATTTTGCAGATAAAATGAATTTATTACATACTCATATTTCACATCTTCATTCCAGAAGTCTTGGGAGCACCTGTTGGAACAACAATTTATAAAGCAAGCTAACATAACCTCAGAAGGAGAGACAAAAGAGGAAAATCATGAAATAAGGCTCTCATGAGCCAAGAGAGGCTCAAGATTAGCTGTAGAGACTGGCCAGAGAGTCGGCTTATTCGGGAAGTGATTAGCACAGGTATTATCATTTTCTCGGGAAATGTCACGCACTTGGCCAGCCAAGGATCACCGAGTTGGGAATTCCTTTAGCTATTGATCTCAAGGAGGTCAGCATTAAAAAAAAAAAAAAAGTAGCTTCAGTACCTATGAAAAACAGTCCTCTCTGAAGAGATGTGTGTGCCCGTGTGTGCACCAGGCTTGTGTTAGGTAAAGGGACCCTGCCACAGTCGCTTCACAGCACATGTGGGAGGGAAGTCCCTAGAGCAGGCTGCTTTTGCTGTAATAGCTGCGCACTCAGTTTTACCAGCTACGAGATTCTCTGACAGCCCTTCTTTTGAACAGATTTCAACTGTCCCACCCTCTGCCAGTCAGAGAAAGCCATTTTAAAAGCGTTCATGGCCTGCGGGATGGGGGATCCCTAAATTAAAGAAATACTTTTTTTTTTCTTTCCATTTCTTTTTCTCCCAGGGAAGGTTTTTATCCTTTGCACAAAAAGACTGAAGCTTCCAGTTGGCTTCACCCTGTTGATATGTGCAAACGAAAATCTTTAGAGGTTTTTAGACTTTTAATTTGTTTCACACCTTGGCTCTCAAATTAAAAGTGTTTAGAAATATTGTAACAGACTAAAAGGAGCCTATCTTTTATTTCCTGTTTCAGAAGAAGTTTAATATATTACAGGAGACACAATTTATTATACAAGTTATTTTGGTAATTTGTCAGCTATTGAAATGCATTCCATTTGGCTTGGCTTGATTCTCCAAAAAATAAGTTGTAATAGAATCTGTAGACTCAACACAGAGCCTTGTTCTTTGAAACGCCCTTGGCACAAATAGGCATTTTAGGACAGCAAATTCAGGATGAAGCCGACAGGAGGTGAAGGATCACAAAGTAGCAAAGAAAAGAGTCTGAACAGGGGAAGAAAAAAGAAAAGATGTCAAAAGTCAGATGGACAATACACAAAATTTCCTGTGACTTTTAAAATACTAAAAGGAGCTAGTAGCATTATGCTGAACTCATTCTTTACATTGACATTTGCTAATTGGCCTTTTGAAAATAAATCATTTTTTAGACACTGTGATATATGAAATCATCATTTTATTGCTATTTATGTCTTGAAATGCAGAAAGTTAGGGAATTCTTCCAAAGAGAAAGCAAGGATCTACATAGGGATTCAGGTGGAAGTTATTTCGAATTTCTAGAAAATGTTTTCTGGGTCAAAGCTGGCTTGTTTCAGCTAATTTATAAATAGATGACAAGATTGAGAGTTATGTTCTGTTCGATTGTGTCTTTATAGATTCAGGCGGGCGGTCACTTGAAAATTAAAGGACTGTAATTTACCTACTTGCACAAAATGATATAATTTGTTAGCTACTTTCAAGGATCTATTTGATATTTTGTTATTTGTTGAATTAACTTGATAGATAGGCAGATAAAAAGATAGATATAAATGGAAGGGTATATTGAAATCAAAGCATCAGGTGGAACCTTGGGAGACGTATAGCACGAGTACTTAGCTTAGTGGGTAAGAACCACAGATGGGAAGGACTTCAGAGAAGTGTGGATCTCTTGTAGGCATGGTTTTAATGAGGACCAGATAAAAGTCTTCAGGACATATTTCATTCTGCTTGATTACTGATAAAGAAATTTGCTGTAATTACCATTTTTCTAGTCTCCAAATACCATATTCCCAAATAATCAGGAAGTGATTATTGTTTCTACTGGATTTAGTTTAACTTTTGCTTTCCCTGACTCACATTAGAGATCCTGGATCGAGTTTTGAAATACATAATTTAACTGATCAACCTTTATTATCACCCATGATATAAACTAGCTACACTATTTGGGCATAGACTTTTTTTCTCAAAAGAAATATACTGAATAGGAACTTAGGATCTGGGTTAACTTTGCAAACTCACTGTCGGCTTGCTTTGACTTCTAATTTATCTAGAAATAAATAAGGCAGCTTGCATATTAGAGCGGTCCATACAGAACTGTGTGAGGATAACATGAGCTAGAGCATGCAGATAGGAACTTTAGTCTTGGTTCCACAACTTTTACCTGTGAACTCGGCAAGGTATTTGAGTGCATGGATGCTACTGAACATTATTGTTTCCGATATTATGGTATATTCTAGTGGTTTTATATTTCTATTTTAAAAGACCCTAAACTAATCAGTTACCAAAATCTTAATTGTATAACGCGTCCACATGGAAAGGGGAAAGAAGCGAACAACTGTCTAGCTAATTATACATATATATGAGAGAGTTGAATTATCAGCCAATGAACATTAACTTTAAATGAAACTCAAATTAAATAAAAGGTATTGAGTGCCAATTATGGGCACCACACTCTCATGTACTAGGAGAGATAAATATGACAGCCAAATATAGTAATTGCTTCCTGATGCCAGGAGACTCTTCATGAACACAGCGGAGCCAATCAAGAGTGAGCACAAGTCATTCACCAAGATTTTTTTCTCAAACTAAGTGACTAAGAAAAGCCTTCCCAATAGAAAGCCTCTTGCAGCACCAGCAGCCTTTTATCCTTCTTGTCCTTCTAGTTTGATTTAGTCCAGAGCACAGACACTGTGTCTGCGGGAGGAATGAGTTTTCAAAATCTCAGCAGAAAGAAAATCAAGAAGAAGAACCTGTGAGCTTAAATTGCATCTTTATAAGCACAACTGCACTATGAGCCCATGACGCGCCCGTTTGACATTCAGCATCCCGGACTTTCCCTTGCTCCAGCTACATCAAAATCCATTCACGGCACTATCACCAAGAAATCACAGGTGATACCTGCATGTTGTGAGGATCCCCATATTGAACATTTGAAGGCAAATTAGGCTGCTTATTTTCTGAGCCAGGACTATCCTCATAGTTAGCAACCTTTTGAATAGTCTAAGCACACGCACAACCTTCTATATATCCAGCTCAAAGAAAATATATTACTCTGTGCTCCCTAGACAACTGTTCCATCATTGGTACTCAAGGAAATTGTTCCATCCTTGGCATCTTCCTCAAGGAAAACTTCAGTATGTCATGGGGACTTGTACAACTCAAACTCTCTGTGATTTAAAAAATCTGGTTTTTGTCTGTTTATTGAATAAAGCATTTCAGATAATAATATCATCCCTCCTCCCTGCTATAAGCCATCTGCAGCTCAGCCAGCTTCTGAAAGTGATACTCAGTCATATTCTGTAGCAATTATCAGAATGTCCCAAACTCTTTCTCAGCATCTCAACTTTTTTCACCACTGGGCAGCTGTATGCTTGGAAAGTTCCCAACTCAGTTATCCTGGAGTTTAAAAATCACCTAACACCCACATAAAGATTTTTTTCCCTCTTTTATGAATTGAGCTTTAAATCTTTACCTAAATTTAGTGAGAAAATAAAATCGGGCAACAGTCTACGTCTCATTTGTATATATTTGTATGAATTCTGTAACCTGAAGGGTATCTCCAGTCCAAGGAAATGTACCATTAACCCACAGCTAAACAATTTCCAAAGAAGCTTTTTCAAGGAATAGCTTTTAAATGCCTAAGGAGCTCAATCTAACGGCACAGATATTTGAAATATACACAAACATACAAGCCTTTTAGATAAACACATTTTCAGGGAGCTTTTGATGAAAGTGATAAGTTACATTCTCTACGACTGCACACACTGTATTTTATTACCCTTCAGGAGACACTTATCAGCTATAAATGTTGGGTGGTTTAGGCTAGGTATCAACCCTGAGGGAAACAGTGGGAGAGTCCTGGGACTCACGGTTCTACAGAGCAACATAAACCTGAGACTCAATTTTATTTTCATTTATTAAGAAGGTCTGTGGTCCGCTTCTGCAATTTCAAATCCATTAGCTTCCTTCCCCTTTCAAGAAAAAAAGAAAAGGCAACTGCAGATTTTATGGACTGATTGTTGATGGCTATGCTACTGCAGTATTGGTTTTGAGTGGAGAGTCCATTATAGATACATTATCTATAAACCATGTTTCCAGTGGAACCTATAGCTGCCAGTCTGACTGGGCAAAGAGTGGGGTTGGCTTGGTCAAAGAGAGGTTGGGGAAGGGGTCGGGTCTCCTGGAATCTAACACAGGCTAGGCACCAGTATAAATTACACACTTTCTTCCTACGTCCACACAATTATGTCTCAAATGTGTAGTGGTTGGCTTTCGTTAACCAGCCACCAAATAAACTTGGAAATCATATCGGCAGTAGATTAGAGTGGGAGTTTTCAGCCTTTTCCCCTGCCATGTATGTTCAAACAATATATTTGTCTGCCTTTGAAAACCCTGATTCTTGCCTCACCTATTCAGCAGCTGACTGTACCCATGTCTTTTTCCCCTAATCTGCTATATATTATATGCGCTCCTTTTTCAACAAAGATGAAAAATATTTTAATGGCAATAAAATAGATAAAAATATGGTTTCTTATTTTCTCTTTGTAAACCTAACTCTTTTTTTATTTCCAAAGAAGCAAAATCCCTCCATTGTGATTGTTTTACATATTCAACTACTTCTCTATTTGCAAAAAGAGAAAGAAGAATTTGAATAATGAGAACAATACAATTTGCCTTCATATAACTGGAAGCCCTCCCTCAGGACAAATTGATTTATTTTTGAATTCCAGTTCCCTTCACACCTTGTGCTTGGTGCATAGTAGATGACCAACAGATTTGTCAAACAGAGGTAGATTTTAAGTAGATCAAATTACATGAAACCAGTCTAGTTACTCTCAAAATGGAAAGATATTTTCTTTCCATTATTAACGCAAAAGTTACACCCACTTAAGCACAGAACAAAGAATTTAGTTGTTTTTTTGGATAATTTTAATTCTTGCCATCCTCCTCAGTCTTCCATCTCTAGGTCTTCTCCTTTTCAGCTTCAAGCTTCTACTTTGATTCACCAGTGTGCATCCAAGATGGTAACAGAAAATTACAAGGTGATCTTAGTTATCTCCTCCTAAATATTTGGGTTTTTTCCTCTAAATGTTGCAATCAGATAGGCTACTCTGATTTTATTGCATGATTCACTCACTCACCAGTTAATCCTTGCTACCTATCTGTCATTGCTCATAATTATTGTAATAACTGTTTTCTAGGGAATAAATACCGAGGTCTAAAGTCTTTTCTTTCATTAGCTGCCCTTCTACTTTTGACAAAACCCTTGACCTTCTCCCTTACTTTCCTAATCTACCAATTGCCCTAGAGGTTTGCTACCTATATAACGCTTAATGTTTTATAGGACGCATTTAAATCAGATGCTAATTCTAAAACTCTGTTGTGGCCGCATTACAATCATAACCCAACAGCTGAAGACTGCAGCTACTTCTGCAATTAATGCTAAAAGGCTTCGCAGATGGAGCATCGCCCTCCTCTCAACCACTTCTTCATCCTGCCTTGATCTGAGACTCCGCTGTGAAGTCTGTCATCGCAGACCTGTCAGTCATCAGCCACTGTTGCCCTACCAGAAACATGGAGTATACACTGGCGGGTCTGCTAACAGGAGCTGTTAACAAAGATCGGTTACCCCGAGCTCTTTAAAGATGTTTTAAATTCCATCCTCTGATGCCTTTTGCTCTTTGACAGAGTGATATCAGTCCTTCATCTTAACACACTGGGCAGTCAATAACAATAGAATTATTCTGCCTCGTGAGAGGTATATTTGGAACTCATAATTTTGCAATTTAAAAATTCCACAAAATCAGCTGGACGTAGTGAGTATGCTTGAAATCACAGCTACTCTGGAGGCTGAGACAGAAGAAGAGAAGGTGCCAGGCCAGTCTGGACAATTTAGCAGCTAATCACACCGGTTTCAAAATTAAAACAATAAAAAATAAGAGAGGGCTGTAGGCATAGCTCAGTGGTAAAGCAAGTGTAAGACCATGGTTCAATCCCCAGGACTGCAAAGGAAAGAAAATAATTCATGAACTCTTCGTTCTCTTTGCCCATGCCAGAGTTGCAAAAATGTGCTGTATTCTGGATCATCTTTTTAACTTATTTTAAAAAAGAAAAAAAAAAAAAAAGAAAAACATTCTTAATGTGCTCTTTCTTGTGATGGTCTTTTACCAACTGATAAAGATTCCAGAAGAAAGAATTAGCTGCAAGAAGCAGTACCTTTTATCTAGCACCTACAACTGTAACATAATGAGTAACATAAAAAAGCCAGCAAAGAATCTTTAAAGTGGGAGGACCCAGAATCGTTACTGTCTGTCGTCATATTACCCTTCAATAAGACCACAAAACCAGGCAGTAAAAACTGGGAGGCTGTGGTCCTGTCCTAACCAAAGGAGATGAAAAACAGACTGAGTGGTTATGTTTTTACTTGGGGGGGGCGTAGGCGGGGCATCTCCTGAAGTCATCCTTTCCCTGCTCAGTCCAGGCTTTGCCTGCTGCATAGTGGTCATTCTGTCTGCTCTAGGTATCATGTGCTTTGTCGCGGACACCATACACTTAGCTGTGGTCAAACCTTCTTTGCCAATCCCCTCCCACTCTCCTAAAAGAAGTCATTTCAGGGTGGAGTGTCTGTGTGTGTGTGTGTGTGTGTGTGTGAGAGAGAGAGAGAGAGGGCCTCTTTTCCCAGCCCCCCACACATGCGCGCGCGCACACACACACACACACACACACACACACACACACACACAGAGACAGAGAGAAAGAGAGAGAGACAGAGAGGCATGTTTTTCCAGCCAATGCACGCAATGGTCCTGAGGAAGAATACATTTCACATAACTATTTCAAGTTCCAAGATGGTGATTAGCATTGTTCCTTGTCTTAAAATTTCATTTTGATAGCACTTCTTGCAAAAATCAAACGGCAAAGAAGATTCTTACACTTTCACCACCCGTGGGAATTCTCACGATTGCAAAATCTCATGTTTGAAAATGATGCCTTTTTCTAGTGACAACTGTAGCTCAAGCCGATGAGATCGTACTGGGTGACCAGACTCAAAACCTGTCCAATGAGTCAAAGAATTAGGGAGCTCGAAATGCCCTTGGACATTCTCCCAGCCACCTTATTTTACAGATAAAGAAACTGTGTCTTACTGAGGCTTAAGGACTTGGTGAAGTTCATCTAACTGATTAATTGAAGAAAGCAAATAAACCTCTGTCTCTTAATTCCCATGTCAAGAGTGGCTCCTAATGGGCACCCTCATTAATTCTCAGTCAATTGTTTGCAAGGGGGTGAATAGAGTATTGGAGATTTCAACAAAACTATCTTCAACTGCACAGCTTCCCTGTGATGTTTGGATTAGCTTGAACCTCCTGCAGGTTGACCTCACTCAAGTAGAAGGTAGTCTGAGTGCATATCCAGTGGCAAGACAGCAGCAATTTGGAAATGGAAATATTATATTTAATCCACGGGGTGGCTAATCTTGGTGCTTATATTCACAATGTGGTTCTGATTTTTCAGTTACCTCTTCTTGTTTATTGGTTTTCCCTGAGGAAACATGGATGTGTGTACTTTGAAGGAAGGGGAAAATGTGTCGTGTAGGAGATTTAAGTGCAAATATGAGGCTAATGAAAAAAAGGGCTCAGGGATCCCACGTCAACATCCTTTCGGGTTCCCTGGCAATGCTGCTGCCATCCCAATTGCTTAGCACATAATTAGCCTGGATATTGGAAGCCCACGTTTGTAGCTCTCACTTACCACATTTCCTGTACATAACTAAACATTTCAAACTGAGACAGAGAGAAAGCAGGAGAAAGTGATTTCCACTGGCTAAAAGGTTCAGGTTTCTTCCATCCTGTAAAACAAAGGAAGAAAAATAATTGTAAACTAGGCCTACGATGATTTCTTTTCTTGAACCATCCTGCTCTTGTCTCATCCTACTTGAAATAAAACTTGATGATGCAAAATGCTGCTGGGCTTCTGACTCCATGGCTCATGGGCTTGCAAGGGAAATGTTTTCTTATTTGTATTTTTTTTTAAATGGCTACATATTAAAAGTGAGCCAGTCTTTGCCAGCTTTGGATAAAAGGCTATTTATTTTCAACCAATTTGATAGCTGCAGTTTTCAGTAATTGAATTTTCTGTGGTCAGAAAAGCAGTAATCTTAGAAACCAAATAAATATTTTTTAATAAAATGGAACACTGAGAAACCCTATAATAATGTCAAAAATGTAGCCACTTATGGATGGATAAATATTTTAAGAAATTTACGTTTCACCCAGAGCTGTATGCTTCTAGCTTCCCTGGACATTTTGAAGAGCGTAACATTTTGCTTTGGGAATGGAACAGTGTGGGGCTTAGATGAAATATACGTGCCCTGTAGAAGACTTTCTGGTTAATAGGGTCTTGTGAGCCAGTAGCTTCATCAATGTTTCTACTGAATAATCTACATCAAAGGTTTTTCTCTCTCAGGCACTACTGATATTATGGCCAGGTAATTATCTGTGGTGTAGCTGCCCTGTGCATTGTAGGATGTTTAGGAGGATCTCCGATTTCTACCTAGTAGATATTAGTAGCA